>AWOL01S0042032.1:38097-50691 GCA_000715115.1 Nicotiana otophora | reverse complement strand
ATTATTATTATTATTATTATTATTATTATTATTATTATTATTTTTATTATTATTATTATTATTATTATTATTATTGTTATTGTTATTATTATTATTGTTATTATTATTATTATTGTTATTATTATTGTTGTTATTGTTATTGTTATTGTTATTATTATTATTGCTATTATTATTATTGTTATTATTATTATTGTTGTTATTGTTATTGTTATTATTATTAGTATTATTATTATTATTATTATTATTATTATTATTATTATTATTATTGCACGCCGGAGCAGGCCTTATAGGCTATGATTAGGGTACAATTTTGGTTAGAGTGACTAAAACACCTCCCTATGTACTATATGTTTTACAATCAAAGCACACTTCCTTTCAAACTTTTCCATCATTTTCTTTATTTTTCATTGCAACACCTAGTCTTCCCTTTATTCACAACTCCTTATTGTTTCTTTCTTTTTCTCCTTTTTTTTTTCAAAAAAACAAGGAAGGTTCCACTATATTTTTTTAAATTTTGTCTTTTTAACCTTTCATCTTATAAGCAACTTCCAAATCTTATTTTTCAACCGTCACCCCCAAACTTAGGCTTTTAACCTATATTTACACTTTCAAAGTACTTAGGGAGGTGAGATACCAAAAGAAAGATCAATAAAGAACAAAAGGTTAAAGCTTGTATCATGGTTGCCAAAGAAAAGGTTAAAGGCTCAAAAGAGGTTGACTAGGAAAAATATGTAAGGGTAGGAAATCTAGGCAAAAGAACAATCCACGGAAGGCCTAACATCATTTTTCAAACAAAGTTAGTCTAGGATATCGCCTTGAAGCACATTCCGGGCAAGTTCTAGACCATAAATCATGCAACATTACTCACAACAAACCTCACCACACATGCACATGCGAATTCAAGTGAAATATATATATATATATATCCAAAACCCAATTGAAACAAATGAACTCAAAAAAGGCACTCATAGACTAAAGAAACTACTTAGTGAACTTAAGAGTCAAATATTGAATCTACAAGTCACAACAAAAATCATCACTTCATTCTTTTATCTTTTTCAAAAATTAAGAATTCATATGCCAAGGTTTAAATCATAATGGTACCAAGCAAGCTACAATTGGCCACGGATGAAAAATTCACAACTCAAACCACTTATGCTCCTAAATTAACTAAAACTACATCTGAACTACAAGTTTAATTTCCTTAAGAAAGTCTCCTAGCCACCCATCATCGGGAAAAGTCGACACAAAAATATCTACCTAAAAACACCCGATTCAAAAAGATTTATCATCCTCAGGAAAAGAACCGCGACACAAAGAAAAACTTAGAATATCGCTAAAAACAAAATTTACTAACAAACTAAATATGATAAAACTAAAGAAGCTAGTAAAAAAAATAAAACACAAAAAGCGACTAATCCACAATACCAACAATCAATAATTAAGCCCCGCAAGCGCACGTGATCATCCATAATAATAACACAAGCCCGACAAGGGCACACAATACCCATACAAACTCACAAGCCCATAAAGGGCATAAGTCAAGCACAAATATATAAACAAAGTGTGCCACCCCCAAATAAAATCATTGTAGTGTCTTCTCTGCACAATATCAAAAGAAAAGCATAGTAATTATTATTATTATTATTATTATTATTATTATTATTATTATTATTATTATTATTATTATTATTATTATTATTATTATTATGTGGATAGGGCTGCACCCCGCAACCGGCCTTATAGGCTTTGATTAGGGTACAATTTTGGTTAGAGTGACTCAAAAACGTCCCTAAGTACTACAATTTTTAACAATCAAAGCACACTTCCTTTCAACCTTTTCCATCATTTTCTTCATTTTTCATTGCAACACCTAGTCTTCCCTTTATTCACAACTCCTTATTGCTTCTTTCTTTTTCTCCTTTCTTTTTTTTTCAAAAAAAAACAAGGAAGGTTCCGATATATTTTTTCTTAATTTTTGTCTTTTTAACCTTTCACCTTATAAGTAACTTCCAAATCATAACTTTTTCAACTGTCACCCCCAAACTTAGACTTTTAGCCTATATTTACACTTTCAAAATACTTAGGGAGGTGGGATACCAAAAGAAAGATCAATAAAGAACAAAAGGTTAGCTTGTATCATGGTTGCCAAAGAAAAGGTTAAAGGCTCAAAAGAGGTTGACTAGGGAAAATATGTAAGGGTAGAAAATTATCACGACCCAAAATCCAACTAGTCGTGTCCAATTTCAATAATATTAATAAGACAATTATTCAAAAGAAATGATATGAAACCAATACATTTTCCCAAGAACTAGTAGTACAAATCATGAGCTTCAAAAAATAGAATTTACAAAGCTGATATGAAGAAAATACATCTTCTGTTTGAAAAGTACATAAACAGAGTTTTTATAAATCTAAGGCTACCATGAACAAGAGGCAGCTACAATAGGACCGCAGGTATATCTTCAAATCCGGCAACCATCGAGCACAACAACAACAATAGCCAACATCCGCACGCAATGTGCAGAAGTATAGTATCAGTACAACCGACCCCATGTACTGAGTAAGTAACAAACCTAACCTTAGGTTGAAAGCAGTGACGAGCTGGAACATAGGTCGGGTCCAACACCAATAATCAATAGCAGTTCATATCAACGTAGGGCATATAAATAAGAAAGTAACTCAGCGATAAAAATGCTCAGCTTTTTCACAGTTTTCCGAAAATAGTTCCACTTTTCAAGAATATCAGTGAAAACTTAAATCCTTTACCGAAATCGTCGTAAAATATGAGATAATTTGAAAACCGTAAATTTTTCCAAAACTCCTTTTCACAATAAATTAGATGTTTCGTTTTCTTTCCAGATGGCAAGTGTGATATACCTCTCTATGCCATCTGATACCTCTCAATGTGTGTAAAAATTCACGAATGACGTGATACCGTACAACATGAGGAAAAATGCATCTCTATGCCTGTATGTCATGTGTGCATGCCAATGCCATGTATCTCAAAGATGAATCATATACTCACACTCTCAAAGTACTCAATCTCACTGTCTCACACTTTCCACTCATCATGCTCAACCACTCGGTACTGTATATGGCCCATACGGCCCAGGGAAATCCATCCGAGAACATATACAACACTGACTATAAGTCACCCAGTACCAAGGAAAAAGGGCAATCCAACCCTGTGGAGAAATCCATCTCCAGGTATCAAGTACTTTGGACAAATCCATGTCCACGGAAATCCATCCCTCAATAATATCATCCGCGCTCACTGGGGGTGTGTACATACTCCGGAGGGGCTCCTACAGCCCAAGCGCTATCATAAGCCAGATCCAGGCATAAATCAATATAGTATGCTACGACGTGCAGCCCGATGCCATAACTGTCACTCATAATCAGGCTCTCGGCCTCACTCAGTCATCAACCACTCAGGGCTCACAATGTCATGAAACTAGCCCGACAACAATGATATGATATATCAATAAATAACAACTGAGACTGAGATATGATATGAATGCATAAATATGACGGAGTACGAAATATCAATGAAATCAGTGGGATGACAGCAAGATACGACCACTATGGTTCCCAACAGTATCGGCATAAAGCCTAAACATGATATCTAGCATGATTGACAGCTCAATTACTTTATCACATGGTAAAAACACGGATATCAACAAAAATAAGGCCACTATATAGTGCCATGGAAACAACAGAGTCCCAATTCACATGGTGCACGCCCACACGCCCGTCACCTAGCATCTACGTCACCTCAACACAAATCACATAACATGTTTTCGGGGTTTCATACCCTCAGCTCCAAGATTAGAAGAGTTACGTACCTTGAACAAGCCAATTCCAACACCGAGCAAGCCAAACGATGCACCAAAAATGCCATCACGCGCGTAGCGACCTCCGAACGACTCAAAACTAGCCAAAAGCAACTCAGATACATCAGATAAGGCCCAAGGGAGAAATTACAAATGATAAAGATCGAATTCTACATCATATCACAAATCCGACCAAAAATCACACCGGTGCCCACGCCTCGAAACTCGACAAAACTCACAAAATCCGACAACCCATTCAGTTACGAGTCCAACCATACTAGTTTCACTCAAATTCGACTCCGAATCGGTGTTCAAAACTCAAATATTCATATTATGAAACTTTAGGCCAAAATCCCAAATTTTCTCTTTCAAATTCATCAACCAATTGCTAAAATCGAAGATAGATTCATGGAATATAATCAAAACTGAGTAGAGAACACTTACCCCAATCCTTGTGATGAAATTTGCTTCAAAACTCGCCTCAATCGGAGTCCCACATCTCAAAATATGAAGAAAGAACCAAAACCTCGATTTTTATAACTCTGCCCAGCTATTCCGCATTTGCGGTCAAATTGTCGCATCTGCGACCACTGCTTCTGCGAAACAGCTTCACTCAGCAAAACCTCGCACCTGCGGTCCTTAAGTCGCTTCTGCGCACTTGAATAACATCTGCGGTTGTGCAGGTGCGTCCAAGAACCTGCGATCCTCATGCCCAGCTCCCTCTCTCGCTTCTGCGATGGCACTGCCGCTTTTGCGGCACCGCACCTGCGCTATACACTTCGCAAGTGTGGTCATACCAGAACTAGAAAATCTTCAGCAATGCAACATGGAATGAAAATGATCCGAACCTCATCCGAAACTCACCCGAGCCACTCGGGACCCCGTCCAAATATACCAACAAGTCCCATAACCTAACACGGACATACTCGAGGTCTCAAAACACACATAACAACATCGAAGCGACGAATCACACCACAATTCGAAATCATTGAACCTTGAAACTTTAACTTCCACAACCGATGCCGAAACCTATCAAATCACGTCTGATTGACCTCAATTTTTGCACACAAGTCACATTTAACATTACGGACTTGCTCCAATCCGACCCCAATATCAAAAGGTCCACTCCCGGTCAAACTTTCCAAAATTTCAACTTTCGCCATTTCAAGCCAAATTCCACTACGGATCTCAGAATCACAATCCAGACGCGCTTCTAAGTCCAAAATCACCTAACAGAGCTAACGGAACTATCAAAACTCCGTTCCGGGTTCAAATTCACAAAAAGTCAAACTTGATCAACTCCCCCAATTTAAAGCTTCAACAATGAAATCCATTCTTCCAATTCGATTCCGAATAACCTGAAAATCAAAATCGATGATTCACATAAGTCATAATGCATCATACGGAGCTACTCATGCCCGTAAACTACCGAGCGAAGTTCAAATGCTCAAAACGACCGGTTGGATCGTTACATTCTCCCCCACTTAAACATACGTTCGTCCTCGAAAGTGCCAAGAGTTGTTCACAAAGCCATCAAACCGACGTATAACCTTACCATGCACATATCCGAGGGTGATCCCATGTCACCCTATCCCATATAGGTCTGATAACACAACATGACTGAAATTCCTTAATCCAACCTAGCCCATAAGCCTTAGAATCCAATTTCCACATCAGAAAATTTCGATAAGATCAGAATCTCACATCTACACGCTGTATAAGTCTGAACAAGTTGAATCCAGTGATAGCCATAACTCAAGATGAAATCACATGATATACCACATAACTCAAATACTCATAGCGATAATTTCTAATCACAGTAGCTGCTCAAAACAACCCAATGCCTGTAATAAACCTCTTATCAAACAAAGCCTCATTCTAACACCTTTATATACTGCCAACGATGAAAGAAACACGCAGAAACTCATAACCATTCTCCAGATCAACAAGTTGTGGAGCTCCCTCTCCTTTGATAGAAACTATAGCAAATTTCTAAGCCGATCAACATTAATATCCTTCCAAATATACCGCAATCAGATCCGATAGCACCATTCTAGTACGATGACCTCATCCCATCTAACATAATCACTCTAGTGACATGACACATCAATACAACTTAAAGCCACAACCCGTGCACCAAATAGCAACATTCCAAATGTACTAAATCCTGAAAATGCCTCAAACGAGAGGACTGTCCCGCCAGCTTAACAAGTACCATCACAATACCATGCTAAGAGCCTAGCACACACCGTAGAACCAAAACACACGAATCCAACACAAAGGACCATATCTCAACATAACTTCACTGCAATGCGTGACCCCATCCAAACGCTGGTCCATATTATATCCCTCGAGCCACCTTGCTCAAAATCAATAACCACGCAAAATTCGACATCAAGTACCCAAAGTGCATTACCACAACCACGCAGATCAAATAACACAATACCACAATCCGGAAAGAACATAGCCAACGCGTAATCAATCATGCAATACCTAAATACTCATCTCGCTCAAATTCCGCTATAAAGCTCAAATAGAACCGCACCATATGTGCGTATAACCAACAAATCACAACTCCTAGTGGCATAGAAGAGTAATTCACAAGTCATTTTAGAACACGAATAAGCTCAACAACAACCGAATGGAACATCCCTCAACAATGGCAGTATGGAGTCAACCAATCCGACTCGGTGCAGAACACCCATCCATATTGGGCCTACCAATGAACCCCAAATCAACTCTTGTCATCCACAATAGATAAATAACCCTCCGAAAGTCCACAATAACTAAATCACAACACATACTAACTTCTGACTAACCTTGGCTACGTTTTCACAGTCCACAACCACGAAACAATCTACTCATGAGAACTCCCAGTCTCCAAATCAATAGAACATATGAATCACCATATCTGATCTCAACTCCACCGCCTGAATGTCTAACACTTCTCCAATACACGATCATCTCACGAGGAATACTTCTATAATTCTTCTGTGCCACAAAGCAAAATTTGAATCAGCAGTCGTTCAAACAAGAGAGTGCCGCAATATCAATGAAGTATCCATAAATCAAAACACATTGCCCCTTCTGAAATGTATGCCCTCATCAAGCCATACCAGATAGTAATGTCATTTACCTAGTCGTCCGAAACTGTCCATGCTGCCTAAGGACTCATGACCTTCCCTTCAAAATTGAATCGTGACCTTACACATGAAATTCTCAATCCTACACAACACACCGCACATACCATGCCATCATATGAAAAATATGAGAGCTTCGTAATCCACTCCGAGTCACAAGCAACTGCATATTTAATTAGCCAAGAACTTTCCATTTGATCCCATCCAGGAGAAAATCACTATACATCATATGCTCCTCATGCCAGTAGGAAATATACACCTCTAACCGTGGTAGGAACCATCAAGAATTCTCTGAATCCCATTTGCACAAAACCAAACCGTCAGGACTGAACCCCTCTAACTCAACCAGGCTATGCAGGCTGTCTAAGCCCAAGAGTATCGCCACAAAACACCTGTAGAAACTCACTACATCATAAGCACCAAAAGAGCCAATCGCATCTATTACCATGCTGATCCAACCCATTACTAAACTGTCTTAATTCTCCGAGTTCCTCCTGAATTACCTTCAAATTGATACTCCTCCTTGCCATAATACTTCAATCCTCAACCCAAGACTCACCACACGAAACCCTAGCATAAAACCATACCCTAAGGCTCATAAGCCGCTGAATGCTCTCTTAAGCACCACAAAAGTACCACAATCGAGATACCCACTTTGAATAGACCTTCTGTGAATTTCAAGCTGTTCATCTTACCTTTCTGATACTGAAATGTAGAATCCAAAATGATATAGAAATACTGCTAGTCTCAACACCATCCAGTGTAACCCTCTGATTTTTTCCATGCACAAATCCGCAAAATTCTCAACCGCCACATTTAAATCTTGCGTCCATTAGAACCATCTCTGAGAGTCTTCCACTCTACTCAGGTCTCAATTAAATTGATCAAACGAACTAAGCGACCTGTGCCCCATTAGCACAACAAACCCAAGGAAGTAATCCACTCTTCTAAGCAACCGAGTGAATCCCTACCCCATGCACGCTACATCCTTTACAAATAACAACTCAATCATCCAGTGTTTCTCATATACCCATAAAGCATAACACAACCCTTATCCAAAATTTCCTTTACTCGAGTCACTCTCGATCTCAACCTCTATAAGCCATAACTGATTCACCGGTATACCTCAAACTAAAACCAATACAACACATAACCGCACAATCAACCCGTCGATAGCAGACTCCCCTACTTGGCTCAAGGCCAAGGAATAAAGCATCTGATAAATTACAATAGCCACCCCCATACTGGCATAACACCGCAATAGGATTCAACTAAATCCTTCCTAAGCTCATGTAACACAAACCACATAATACCTCAAATCATTTGCAAATTTCGCATTCATCCTCGTAACAGTCAAGCCAACTTTCACAAGCGATCCAAACTCAAATTGCACTACATATAATTTACTGGTAAAAGAGAACTCTCAACAAAACAACATAGGGATCACACAACCTCAGGACATCCCACAGGAGATAACTCATATGCTTAGCCTCAAACTGACATCTTTCTGTACCCTTCCACAGTCATAACTATTACGCAACCACTTAATCTTCCTGAGTCTGGACTCCCATCACGACATGAAAATCTACTCCACTCCTCAACTAAACAACATGAAAAGGATCCTTCAACACACCCATAACTCGAGACTGTACGTCAAATCAAGACGGAAATCAAGCACCAAATAGTTCTTTCTACACCTCAAGCAACCCCTTCCCGTCACATTCAAATCATATGAACACATCTTGCAGTCACATCATACTCATCACGTAGCCATCCAGCCACCAATTCCACTAATAGGGACACTACCGGACATATAAATCCAAAAGTACGTGCTCACGCAGTCAACACCTTAGTGCTCTAGCTACATTCAAAACCCAGCCTCAAGTCCACCAGACTGGTCCATCGTCAACACACAGAAATCACATCTCGCCCTCATCCAGGAAATCACCAGCCGTCGATGCACAGCCGATATCGAGCGCTCATGTGCGAATACAAATGCGTGGAAGGAATTCGAAGGATTACGCCTCAAGCTGAATCAATGCCGCACGATAATGAAAGAAAGATGGGAAGTATATCCTAAATGTCTTGTAGCCTCTCGAAGATAGGTATGGACGTCATCATACCGATCCGCAAGACTCTACTAGACACTTGCTCATGACTTGTAGAACCTATGAACCTAGAGCTCTGATACCACCTTGTCACGACCCCGAATCCACTAGTCATGATGGCTCTAACTTTCGGAATCAGAATTCGACCCCGATATCAAAAAGTCCACTCCCGGTCAAACTTTCCAAAATTCTAACATTCGCCATTTCAAGCCAAATTTCACTATGGACATCCGAATCACAATCCGGACGCGCTCCTAAGTCCAAAATCACCCAACGTAGCTAACGGAACCATCAAAACTTCGTTCCGGGTTCAAATTCACAAAAAGTCAAACTTGATCAACTCCCCCAATTTAAAGCTTCAACAATGAAATCCATTCTTCCAATTCGATTTCGAATAACCTGAAAATCAAAACCGACGATTCACATAAGTCATAATGCATCAGAGCTACTCATGCCCATAAACTACCGAGCGAAGTGCAAATGCTCAAAACGACTGGTTGGGTCGTTACAGAAATTTAGGCAAAAGAACGGTCCAAGGAAGGCCTAACATCATTTTTCAAACAAAGTTAGTCTAGGATTCTGGGCAAGTTCTAGACCACAAATCATGTAACGGAACTCACAACAAACCTCACCACACATGTCACATACGAATTCAAGTGAAATATATATATCCAAAATCCAATTGAAACAAATGAACTCAAAAAAGGCACCCATAGCCTAAAGAAACTACTTAGTGAACTTAAGAGTCAAATATTGAATCTACAAGTCACAACAAAAATCATCACTTCATTCTTTTATCTTTTTTAAAAAATCAAGAATTTATATGCCAAGGTTTAAATCAAGATGGTACCAAGCAAGCCACAATTGGCCACAGATTAAAAATTCACAACTCAAACCACTTATACTCCTAAATTAACTAAAACTACATCTGAACTACAAGTTTAATTCCCTTAAGAAAGTCTCCTAGCCATCCATCATCGGGAAAAGTCGACACAAAAATATCTACCTAAAAACACCCGATTCAAAAAGATTTATCATTCTCAGGAAAAGAACCGTGACACAAAGAAAAACTAAGAATATCGCTAAAAACAAAATTTACTAACAAATTAAATATGATAAAATTAAAGAAGCTAGTAAAGAAAATAAAATACAAAAAGTGACTAATCCACAATATTAACAATCAGAAAATAAGCCCAGCAAGGGCATGTGATCATCCATAATAATAACACAAGCCTAACAAGGGCACACAATACCCATACAAACTCACAAGCCCAGAAAGGGCATAAGTCAAGCACAAATATATAAATAAAGTGTGCCACCCCTAAATAAAATCGCTGCAGTGTCTTCCCTGCATAATATCAAAACAAAAGCATAGTAGTTAGAGGGGCTCCCTAAAATCGGCCTCAGTCGGAGCCGGGGATGGAAGGAAATTTGAGCTCCTTCCCCTCATCATTATCAAAGTCATTCTAACCACAAAATGACCTCAGCTTATCCATCATCTTGTTCATGAGTTTGCTTTTCTTCTTTTCGTGCTCACTGAACTTTCTCTGTCACTTTTCAATATTTCCTTACCTACGGCTCATAGTTTCCAGCCTCTTGTTCATGATTTCCATCTTGCCGGTTATTGTTATTTGTTGTTTAACCACATCCTCCAGAGATGGTGGGGCAACAGTGTTAGTAGATGGGCGAGCCCCAGATGGTCCACTAGGAAGGCTAGCTATAAGCTACCTAATGTGTGCATCTTGTAATGACCCGATCTGTCGTTTTGTGTATTTGAGTCTCGTTTCCCCTTTTGAAGCTTGTCGTATGTGTATTTTAGGTTTTATGACTTGCGGGATGGTTAGTCAACTATAATTTGCCTAATGTGTGCATATACTCCACGTATCTAACTGGAGAGCTAACACATGGTATGGGGGCCGGATTGGAGTGGTCCCATGAGATCATTTGATCCAAGTGTAGGTGCGGAGGATATGGCAGGATCAGTGGTGGTCTCAGAGAACTGCCCAAATGAAGAGGATGCAACATCAAGACTCCTCCTTTTCTTCTTGTCTGTGGGCCCTCTTTTTATCAATGGGTGGATCATCAGCTTTTCCGGACCTCTCTCATCGTCATTTGAGCATTTTAACACCCTAACATCATAGGATAGCCGAGTAATCAATGATGGGAAGAATAGGCTCTTGGACCTCCTCATGGTGGTTCCTCTGGTGGCCTATCCATGATTGCAGCAATTATCAGTGCCCACTCTGGTGTCACATCAGTATAATTTGTAGAAGGCAAGATCCTTGCACAGATAATGGAGAGCCAAGTCTTTGCCTCGGCAGTAAAGTGATGAAAATCAACACCTTTGTGCAATGTCAACCAATTCGGGGTCCCCTGTCATGTAATTGTTCCACCAACCATTGGCTTCCTTCTACTTTTGTTGTCTCTGTAAACCTCATTATCGGCATTGGGAAGGTCATAAATTTCATTGATTATCTAAAGGTTGAAATTGACTTGCACATCCGCACAGTAGTAACTAAGGCTCCTTGAAAGTATCATCCTCAAGGCATTTGCATAAAATTCTAGCACCACTGTGTAGTTGGCATCGTTTGGTTGAGGAGAAAAATAAATCCACCCGCTTTCCACCAATCTTGTGTAGAAGCTTGGCATTTTAGCTTCAACATTCTCCATGTTTATGCCTCTTTCCTTGACGATGATTTTTGACAAGAGTTCATCATATTTTCGTTCACATTCCTTAGATAATAACCTGTCATGATCAAAGGGTTCCTCTTATTCAGCTTCGGGGACATGTCCTTGCTCAATTTCATTATGTACCGGATCCATTTTATGCCCAAAATACCTACAAATAGACCAACAATGTTAAAAGCTCATATAGATACTTAAAACAATGTATTAGGAAGTACTTAAGCCAAAGAAATGGGCCAAAAGAGCCCCGGGAAGAGCTGTGCAAAGCTACTATTTTTGGACAGTTTTGGTACTGCCAGTTATTGCTCTTCACGTTCACGGCCTGACCACCGTGTTCGCGAAGAGCAAATTTTTTTTACAGACATTTTCTCTTCACATTCGCGATCAGACCCCTGCATTCGTGAAGAGCAACTTTTTTGCTCACGAAAAATTGCCCTTTGCCTTCGCGGAAGAATACCGCTTGCGAAGGTCATACTCTTCGCCCAGAAATTTCTTCTTCCAGGCACTTGCTCAAACAAGTTGTGGGCACTTTTTCTTTTGTTCGTTACTCAGTCCATTTTAGCACACATCTTACCCAAAATTGTGTTAACAACAACACACTCACACTCAACCAACCTCACCCAGCATGCAAGAACAACTTCACATAGAAGATTTACATTAAAAGTCTCAAAACCTCAACCCTAAGCATAAAAGAGAAGCATGGCTACCCATCTATCAATTCAAACCAAGTAAAGGAAGAAACGTTAAGAGACAGAGAGAAAGCCACATACCTTGAGAATGGTGAGGGAAAATTTCAATGGAATTTAAGACTATGTGAAATTTGAT
>AWOL01S0042032.1:1193-35951 GCA_000715115.1 Nicotiana otophora | reverse complement strand
GGGGGAACAGTTCTTTAAGCAAGAGGGAGTGATTGACCGATTTCCAGTGTTGGAAATGTTTTAAACTTTTACACTGACAGGTTGTGTTCGCAAGGAATCTATCGCCTTCGCGAAGAGTTAAAGTTTTCCAAACAGTCGCGAACGCAACCTCAAGATTGCGAAGGCTTATAATCTATTTACTCTTTGTGATCGCGAAGGGGCTTTACGAATGCGAAGGTCTGCAATTTTCTTCAGCTACTAGTCTTTTTGGTTGTCCGGGCATCCGACCCACTCAAATCATCTCCAAAAAATATTTAACTTAGCAGATTAGTCAAAAACAATAAGCTATTCTAAAAAAAACAAAATTCAAAAAAGACTTAAAAGTTTGAAAATGATAGGTTGCCTCCCACTAAACACTGCATTTAACGTCATGGCACAATGCGAGTCAACTTCATCACTTTTCTCTCTACTTGGAGGATATGAATTCGGCACCTAACTTGGACTCAAGTTTATGACCACGAGCGATGGGAGGTGATAAGTAGATGAACAAGCCGAACACCATTTGATTCATTTTGCATTTCTTGGCTTCCATGTGAGGAATGTCATTTTGCCTTCTTGCGCCTTTAAATTGCAAAATGTATGGCTCTTTTATTTCTTCTTTGCACTGCCATATGGATTCATACGACTCAATTCCCATATCATCATGAAATTCTAAAGTTGAGAAATGCTTAGAATGAGCTATCAACCTCCCAACTTGCAACTTTTTTCGGAATTTGACATCCTCGTTTTCCCCCGAACTAGAGTCAATCTCAACCATCTTTTCAATTACACTGATTGAATCTAGTTCCATTTTTTTTGGCATCACTAACAAGCATGGAGACGGTTGGCGGATGTTCAATTCTTGATTCTTCGGACCAAAGTATGTATGCTTACTTCTCAAAAACCTGAATGCGCCAAATTGTTCCCCGACAATGGCGCCGGTTTTGATGATGTCTAAATACAGTCCACAAAGAGTAAGCGAACACAGTCGCATGCAATATAATATACCCAACCATGAGTCAGGGTTGAATTCCATAGAGAACAATATGTAGGAGATTAGGCAAGTAAGAGAATTATCACTTATTATGCAAAGCCAAACACTAATAAAGGAGTTGAAAAAATATTTATGTCTAAATGCAAAAATATAAACTAACCTAGAAAGCAAGTAAAATGATCAATGGCTACAAGCATGGATACACGGGAAATTACACTCAAATAACGATCCAATGTATTTTACGATTTTACAAATATGAGCGAGTTTATGTTAATTACCCTCGGATAATAATTCTACATTAGCTTCTTCCGAAGACTAATAAGACTTCCTAATTGAATTATCCCTAAAAGAATTAAGAGATTAAGTGCATCCGAATAAGGCTACAAGTAGTTCAATCCTATCCCTATGTAGAATCTATAAAATGAGGGTTAATGCCTCAAGTTCTTGTTAATTAATCTTTCCCAATCTCAAATTACCTTTTCCAAGATTAATTCAAAGTTAATGGGTGAGTCCTAGGGTTAGCTAATCCCTATGGAAACATTAAAGAACAAGAATAATTAAAGTAACAATTAACTCACTTCATAATTAATAAAAACCATTCAATACATAAGAACAACAAGAGATTTAATCCAAACTATAAATATTAATATTTCCATAAACAAGATTCAAGTATTGGAATAAATACTAAACACTTAAATATTCATTACACAGCAAGAAAATGAAGAAATGAGTAAAAAAGGATAAGAAATTCTCATCCAAAGTCTTCAAATCTTCAACTCCCAAGTGTGTGCAAGAACCCTAGCTCCAACCTTGTATTTTTGTCCAAGGATATTCCAAAGACAACCAAAGATGTGTTCAAAATGAGCTGGGTCGAGTATTAAATGGTTTGGGACCAAAAGATGTGAATTTCCAAATCTGCGCAGTTTTTCTGCTGAGTTCTTCTTTGCATTCACAGTCAAGGCTTCGCGTTCGTGAAGAAGAGTGTTTCTGACCATTGCGTTCACAATTTAGCCATCGCGTTCGCGAAGGTTTGTTGACCAGCTTGCTTTCGCGTTTGCAAAGGGTAATTCACTGGGCAGAAATTTTATGTTCATTTTAGGTCCTTTTTGACTTATTTTCCATTGGTTTCTTCCCGATCACTTCTAAATCACATAAAACCTGTAAAATGGAAGTAAAAGATATTAAATACACTATTTTATCTATCAAACATAGATTAAAGAAGAGTTAGTTGGTTTTACCAACTTATCAGCTTACTCACCCGTCTTCGACACTTCTCAAGTTCCTGTTACTCTTGAGTCCCAATTCTTGGAGAAACATATGATACGTCATAATGACTGGAAGTATAGGCTTCCGTCCAACGAATGGCAATTCAGTGAAACTGGTGACTTCCTTGAGTGTTGGTGTCAGTTCACAGTCAACAAACTTTAAAACCGCCTTGGCCGGATCCCATAACTCTATCAATAACCTTGTGGGTAGCCGATCAGCTCGGACATTCATTAATGCGGTCAGTTCTCCGAGATGCATTTTGATTGCATCTCCGTGCTATCGTCGGATATTTCTCCACCATTGCTTTAACTTGTGGGGTGCTCCCATGACCATGCTAATTTCTGGGAGGTTGGGGTTGATTTCCATCTAAAAGGGGTGAAAGGCTCTGAATCTTTGGTGTCTTATCTGGATTGATTTGTCATTCCATAGAAGGCATAGCATTAGGTGTATGACCTGTTGACATTAGGGTGACTTTCCTACTCGTGAATTAATACGAAGAATCAACTCACCTAATTTATATGTAGTATGACCTACGTTTGCTAAGAGTAAAGTGTTTCCTAAATCTTGGAGTTGGACCTAATAACAGGGAAATGATATGTCAATTGGCCTGACAAGGTCGTTCTCTGAAACTAGAGAGTTTTGAAAAGATGGTTCGGAGGGGTGAAAAGACAACCCTCACGTGACTTGTATGTGATTGTGTAGGGCCAAAACTCTATAGGATAAATGTGATGACAGTGTATAAAGCAGTAACAAGTAATTGTGATGAATCAACGACAATATTAAGAATAAAGTAGGTAAACACATATTTGCAGGTTATTAAGCAAATAAAACAAGGCAGATAAATACATATTTGCAGGTTAAACACTCAATAAAATATAAAACAATATCCCCGAGTTTCAAAGTCTAGCCTAAGTCTGCTAAGGTCAAAATCTAAGTTTAATTCCCCAACAGAGTCGCCATGTTGTTGCACCCTATTTTGCATAGGTCAAAACAAAACACAACTAGTGGTTCCAATGGAGTTGTTGAAAAAGAGTCGCCACCTAATATTTTTAGAGATATACTAGGGTACCTATAAGTCTATAAGGTCATTATTCTAATGGTCTACTAACCTATGAGATTTGGGCAAGGGTTTTAGTTATTCTAAGTGGAAGGTGTTAGGCATCTCTTAAAATCTACCTGAGGTAGTTCCTTAAATTTGAGCTAGATACAGGGAAAGAATTGTCTATGTGCTAGTTGATTAAGTGATTAAAATTTCTAATTAGTTTATATGAAAAGCATTGTATAAGTAAAATTCATATTGATTCTAGTTTGAAATCTCATCTTTTGTAAAGAAATTACATTCCCTTTAGAAATGGTAATATTTGTTTAAAAAACTTTATAAAATGAGGGGTTATTACAAGAAAATGTGTCTATGCATTTATCAAAACTGGTATACCTGATTCGTTTATTTGGAGGTTGTATTAGTAAACACCCATATATTTTCCGAAAGGACTGCTTAGTCTTGGTTCTTCTTAAAAGCCAGTGATATATGATTGCCTTTTTTGTGTTAGAACTATTCAATTGCCTATGATCTATTTTTGAAAACCTTTCAAAGGAGTGTTTTTCATTTAAATTCGTTTAAAGTCTGTCGATGCATAAAATCAAATAAAACTCATTAGAAAAGATATGCAAGTGAAAGAAAGATTAGTTGGCAAAATAATTAGCTTCAAAACGTTTAGATTTCAAAAGTGTTAAGGTTGTTAAAGCGATTAATCCTTGAAGCCACAATTACCTTTTACCTATTAAGTTCTGATTTGCCTAAAGTCTGCCCAAACAATCAAGATAACAATGAATTTCCAATATTAGCATTAGTTCAAATGCACAGAAAGAAAGACAATAACAACAACAATTATTTTAGATAAAGGGAGGCAAGGTTGGACTATCGTATTGAGTTGACAAAGTAGCGAGGCCTAGCTAGACTCAAAGCATCAGCAGACTTCAACAGGTGACAATGAATCAACCCGACTCTCTGAACCTGGGCCTGATATAATGACCTAGCCGGTCGTTTTGAGAGTTGTAGCTCTGTTCCCCCATTTACTGCTCATTTTATACTTTATAGTTGTTATGTGACTTGCCGGGGTGGTCGGTTTGGGTCTGGCGGGATTTTGGAATGAAATGAGATACTTACTCTCCTGGTTGAAAGCTTAAGTTGAAATGGTTGGCTGTATATTGACCTATGAGTAAACGACTCCTGAATGGAGTTTTGATGGTTCCATTAGCTATGTTGGGTGATTTTGGACTTAGGAACGAGTCCGTATTGCGAATTGGAGGTCCGTAGTGGAATTAGGCTTCAAATAGCTAAAGTTGGCTTTTTTGGAAAGTTTGATCGGGAGTGGACTTTTTGGTATCATGGTCGGATTCCGGTTCCGAAAGTTGGAGTAGGTCCATAATGTCAATTTTGACTTGTGTGCAAAATTTGGGGTCAATCGGACGTGATTTGATAGGTTTCGGCGTCATTTGTAGAAGTTGGAATTCCTTAGCTTCAATAGGATTGAATTGGGGTGCGATTCGTGTTTTTAATGTTGTTTTAGGTAATTTGAGGGCTCGACTAAGTTCGTATGAGGTTTTAGGACTTGTTGATATGTTTGGTTTAGGTCCCGGGTGCCTCGGGTTGATTTCGAATGGTTAACGGATCGAAAATAGAACTTAGTGCATGGCTGAAGCAGGGATTCTGCTGGTGCAATCGCACCTGCAGAGCTTTGATCACAGGTGCGAGTTGAGGATGCTCAGATGCGGCCAATATTGAGGAGGACTGTGGTCGCAAGTGCGAGGAGTTTTCCGCACCTGCGTGGCCGCAGGTGCGGCGTGAAGGGCACATAATCGGATGGTACGGAGGAGCGATGGGGATTTCCGCACCTGCGATTGCGCAGATGCGGGGGATAGGACCGCAGAAGCAGAGGCCCAACTCCAGTAGTTCACCGTAGAAGTGGGTGGATTGTCGCTTCTACGACGCCGCAGATGCGGTTAACTGTTCGTAGAAGCGGAAAGCCTGGGCAGTTAAAACAAGGGTTTGCGATTTTGGCCTTATTTCAAACATTTCAAGCACGAATTTGGGCGATTCTTGAGAGGAGTTTCTAGGGGTTTCTTGAGGTAAGTCCCTTGTGCTCATCTTTTATCAATAATCTTGTTACCCCATTGATCTTTCCACCTAGTTTATGTGTATTTAAGATGGAATTTAGGAGTTTGAGGTTAGGGATTTGGAGTGTTTGATTTGGGGATTTGGGTGACGATTTTGTACCAGATTTTGGTAAATTTAGTATGGTTAAACTCGTGGCTGAATGGGATTTCGGGTTTTGTGACTTTTAACAGATTTCGAGACGTGGGCCCGGAGGCCGACTTTTGAGCCGATTTTTGACTTTTGATTTATAACTTAGTATTTTTCTTCTGGAATTGATTCCCTTAGACCGTGTTGATTATATCGAATTGTTTATGGCTAGATTCTAGGAATTCAGAGGCGGTTTTGCGAGGCAAAGGTATGTTGGAGTAGAGATTTTCTCGGATTGAGGTAAGTAACACTTTTAAACTCGGCTCTGAGGGTTCGAAATCCCAAATTATGTGCTATATGGTTGGTGTTGAGGTGACGCTCATGCCAAATGACGGGTGTGTGGGCGTGCACCATAAGAACTGTGACCTAGTGGATTCCATAATTGTATAGTGGATTTATCTTGTTGATATCCGTGTTTTCATCATGTGATACGTAATTGAGCTGTCAATCATGCTAGAAATCATGTTTAGGCTATTGCTGGTACTGTTGAGACCCATAGTGGTCGTTTCCTTGCTGTTGACTTATTTATTACATTGACATTTCATACTCAATCATATTTATTCATTGCATATCATTTTTTAGTCTCTTTTGCTTTTTATTGCTATGTCATATTATCATTTTGGGCTAGTTTCACGATAATGTGAGCCTGAGAGAGAGAAACTGGAGAGATTGATAGGTGAGACTGAAGTCCTGATTGAGAGCAAACAATTATGGGATCGGGTAGCACGCAGAAACATGTTTATCGATTTACGCATGGATCTAGCTTATTATAGCACTTGGGATGAAGGAGCCCTTCCAGAGTTTGTACACACCCCTAGTGAGCCCAGTTGATTATTTTGAGGGATGGATCTTCCCTGGATATGGATCTTGTCCGTATCATAAATATTCAGGGATGGATCTTCCCCTGGGCTGGATTGGCCTTATACAGTACTGAGTGACTGACTGTCAGTCGATGTGTGCTTCCGATCACGGCGGTTGCTGAGTTGTGGAGTTCGGATTCTCGGAGACTATCGAGGTAGCTGCTTGGCATTTTGCAGACCTTGTCTCTCCTTCCCTATCTTTCCACTTATTGTATTTAGTTTCAGACTATCATAGACAGTATTCTCTAGACTTGTGATGTATAGATACTTATGTACTCTGTGACACCCCGATAGTTGGGAACTTCCGCGTTGTGTTTCGGGTTTCTATCCCATTTATGAGAACTTTTATTGTTTAAACTGCTTTAATTTGTTTTTTGTTAAAAGTGTTGGAAAAATTTTTAAATGTTGGCTTGCCTAGTACCACAATAGGCGCCATCACGACAGGTTGGGATTTTTGGTCGTGACAAGTTTGTATCAGAGCCTAGGTTACATAGGTCTCACAAGTCAGGAGCAGGTTTAGTAGAGTCCTGCAGATCGCTAAGGAGACGTCTGTACTTATCTTCGAGAGGCTGCCGAACTCTTAGGAAACTTCACATTCTTGTATTCTTATCGTGCGAATTTGTTTATTCCGGTCACTGAATTTTTGTTGTTCTATTCTCTCACAGATGGTGAGTACACGTGCAACCTGGAAAGACGGACAAACACAGGTACCACCAGCTAGGGCCACGAGAGGCCGAGGTCACTGTAGGGGCTGTGATAGGGGCAGAGGTGCAGCTCGTACAGCAGCTAGAGCAGCACCTGCAGATCCACCAGTTGCTCCAGCTCAGGAGCAGGTTCGAGTTCTGGTTGAGCCAGTGGGGCCAGCTCAGGCACCAACTGTACCCATTGTGATTCCAGGCCTTCAGGAGGCGTTGGCCTAGATATTGACTGTTTGCATTGGCCTTGCTCAGGTGGTTTCGTCTCAGGACGCACCATCCACTTCTCAGGAAGGGGAGGTACTCATACCCTTGACGCCCGTACTCCAGAGCAGGTGATGTAGTGACTTCAGACACCAAGGGTACTACCAGCCCAACCGGTTGCAGCTGCTCAGGGCCAGGTGGTCCCCGTTATGACTGATGATGAGCAGAGGAGACTTGAGAGATTTGGGAGGCTTCAACCTCCATCATTTAGCGGGGCCGAGTCAGAGGATGCCCACGATTTCTTGGATAAATGCCAGCAGATTCTTTGCACTGCGGGTATTCTGGATACCATTGGGGTCTCGTTCACTACTTTTCAGTTTATTGGGGCTGCCTTCAGATGGTGGGAGGCTTATGAGAGGCGCAGGCCGGTCGGTGCAGCACCACTTATATATATGGCAGGAGTTCTCTGTTCTCTTCTTGGAGAAGTTCATGCCGCAGTCTCGCAGGGAGGAGCTGCGAAGACAGTTTGAGCAGTTACATCTGGAGGGCATGTCTGTGACGCAATACGAGATGAGGTTTTCTGAGTTGGCTCGTCACGTAGTTTGGTTGGTTTCAATTGATAGGGGGAGGATTAGGAGCTTCATTGATGGCCTCACGTATCAGCTGCAGTTGCTTATGACTAGGGATAGGGTATTTAGTGCTACCTTCGATGAGGTGGTTGATGTTGCTCGGCATATAGAGTGGTCCGCGGCCAGGAACACGGAAAGAGGGAGGCCAAGAGGCCTCGTAGCTCGGGTGGTTTCAGCGGTGTCCCTTCTAGGGGCCAGTTCTACCACGGCAAGGGACGTTATTATAGGCACGCCCATACGGCTCGTCCGGTTCACCGTTGGTGCAGCATCAAGCCATGGTTCATACAGTACTCATCAGGGTCAATCATCTCTTAGTGCCCTTCCATCTCAGAGTTCGTCCCATGCTCCTTCAGTTCAGGGTTCGTCTGCACCAGGTGCTTCTAGCAGGTATTCTAGTTCTCAGGGTCCGCCTCAGTACTTGCCGCCATATTTAGAGAGGGGTTGTTTTGAGTGTGGAAATTTGGGTTACATAAAGAGATATTGTCCTCGTCTCTCAATAGGTCGAGCTCAGTAGAGGAGTCAGACTATGACTTCAGCACCAGTTACTTCACCACCCTCCCAGCCACCTCGGGGTGGGGCTCAATCAGCTAGGGGTCGCCCAAGAGGGGAAGGCCGATCAGGTGACGGTCAAGCCCAATTCTATGCTATTCCTACCAGACAAGATGTTGTTGCTTCAGATGCAGTGATTACAGGTATTGTCTCATTATCTAGATATGCTCTGTGAGTCCTTAGTTTCATCCATTCATGTATCTACGCCGGTGGGCGACACCATTATTATGGACCGTGTATATCAGTCGTGTGTAGTAACTATTGGTGGATTGGAGACTAGGGTTGAGCTCTTGCTGCTTAGTATGGTTGATTTCGACGTGATCTTGGGTATGGATTTGTTGTCTCCATGTCATGATGTTCTGGATTGTCACGCTAAGACCGTGACTCTAGCAATGTGGGGGTTGCCAAGGATCGAGTATAGAGGTTCTCTAGACTATGTTCCGAGCAGAGTGATTTCATATTTGAAGGCCCACCAGATGGTTGGGAAGGGTTGTTTATCTTATTTGACCTTTGTGAGGGATGTTAGTGCTCATACTTCTTCTATTGATTCTGTTCCGGTGGTGAGAGATTTTTCGGATGTGTTTCCTGTAGACCTTCTAGACATGCCACCCGATAGGGATATTGAATTTGGTATTGACTTGGTGCTGGGCACTCAGCCCATTTCTATTCTACCGTATTGTATGGCACCAGCTAAGTTGAAGGAATTGAAGGAGCAGCTTCAGGAACTCCTTGATAAGGGGTTTTTAGGCCAAGTGTGTTTCCTTGGGGCGCACCTGTTCTGTTTGTGAAGAAGAAGGATGGTACTATGGGAATGTGCATTGATTACAGGCAGTTGAACAAAGTTACAATTGAGAACAAGTATCCTTTGCCGCTCATTGATGATCTATTTGACTAGCTTCAGGGAGCGAGGGTGTTCTCTAAGATTGACTTGAGGTCTGGGTATCACCAGTTGAAGATTCGGGACTCGAATATTCTAAAGACGACATTTAGGACCCGGTATGGTCATTATGAGTTCCTTTTGATGCCTTTTGGGCTGACTAATGCCCCAGCAACATTCATGCATATGATGAATGGTGTATTTCAGCCTTATCTTGACTCGTTTATCGTAGTGTTCATTGATGACATCCTGGTGTACTCTCGTAGCCAGGAGGAGCATGCCTAACATTTGAGGATTGTGTTGCAGCGGTTGAGGGAGGAGAAGATTTATGCAAAGTTCTCCAAATGTGAGTTTGGCTTAGTTCAGTGGCATTCTTGGGGCACGTGGTGTTCAATGGGGGGATTCAGGTAGACCCGAAGAAGATAGAGGCAGTTTACAGTTAGCTTAGACCGTCCTCAGCTACGAAGATTCAGAGCTTTCTCGGCTTGGCCGGTTATTATCGTCGCTTCGTGGAGGGTTTCTCGTCTATTGCATCGCCTTCGACCAAATTGACTCAAAAGGGTGCTATTTTCAGGTGGACGGATGAGTGTGAGGAGAGCTTTCAGAAGCTCAAGACTGCCTTGACCACAACTCCAGTTCTAGTTTTACCTTCAGCTTCATGCTCTTATACAGTGTGTTGTGATGCTTCTCAGATCGGTATTGGGTGTGTCTTGATACAGGGAGGTAGAGTGATTGTTTATGATTCATATCAGTTGAAGCCTCATGAGAAGAACTACCCTGTCCATGATTTGGAGTTAGCTTCCATTGTTCATGCATTGAGGATTTGGAGGCATTATCTGTACGGCGTGTCTTGTGAGGTGTTTACAGATCATCGGAGTCTTCAGCATTTGTTCAAATAGAATGATCTAAATTTGAGGCAGCGGAGATGGTTGGAGCTACTAAAGGACTATGATATCACTATTCTGTATCATCCCGGGAAGGCTAGTATGGTAGCCGATGCCTTGAGTAGAAAGGCGGTGAGTATGGGTAGCCTTGCATTCATTCCGGTTGGTCAGGGACCTTTTGCAGTTGATGTTCACGCTTTGGCCAACCAGTTCGTGAGACTAGATTTCTTGGAGCCAGTCGGGTTCTAGCTTGTCTGGTTTCTCGATCTTCCTTAAATGATCACATCAGAGAGCGCCAATATGATGATCTCCATTTGCTTATCCATAAGGATACGGTTCAACATGGTGATGCCAAAGATGTTACTATTGGGGATGATGGGGTATTGAGGATGCAGGGTTGGATTTGTGTGCCTAATGTGGATGGGCTACGTGAGTTGATTCTTGAGGAGACCCACAGTTTGCGGTATTCCATTCATTCGGGTGTCGCGAAGATGTATCAGGACTTGAGGCAGCATTATTGGTTGAGGAGAATGAAGAAGGATATAGTGGGGTTTGTAGCTTGAGGCAGCATTATTGGTTGAGGAGAATGAAGAAGGATATAGTGGGGTTTGTAGCTCACTGCCTTAACTGTCGGCAGGTCTATGAGCATCAAAGATCGGGTGGATTGCAGAGTGGAAATAGGAGCAGATCACCATGGATTTTGTAGTTGGGCTCCCACGGACTTTGATGAAGTTCGATGCTATTTGGGTGATTGTGGATCGGCTGACCAAGTCCGCGCACTTCATTCTAGTTGGGACTACTTATTCTTCGGAGCGGTTGGCTGAGATTTACATCCGAGAGATTGTCCACCTCCATGGCGTGCCAGTGTCCATCATTTCAGATCGGGGAATACAGTTTACATCACAGTTTTGGAGAACCATGCAACGAGTGTTAATACAAGATACTACGCTATGTTGAATTCAAAGAGAAGAACAAATAAAATAAAAAAAGAGAACTGGTATTGGGCCTCGAGCCCAAGTCTTATGGTGAGGGAGGACATAATGCAACTTATTAAACCAACGGAGCAGTTAAGCTTTTCTGCTTGAGGGGGCACATAAAAATTATTTGAGGGGTCCTTGATGTATATATAAATATATATATACACGGTTTTTGTCGAGGTTAGCGGGTTCCGGTGACCCCTCTCATCTCCATGTAGGTCCGCCTCTGCTGATAACTGATAACTGAAATGATAAATGATAAATGATAATTGAATTGGACAAAGGAAGTAAGGATATGAATACTCCCTCTTCTGAATGATGAACCACCTATTTATCCGAATAAGTAAACAGCGGCCTCAGGCCCAATATATATATAGAGGCGGACCCAGGACTTGAGCGCAGCGGGGGTACCGCTATCTTTGACATATATATGTTAGCTAATAACAACTAAATTTGACGCACTAACTCCTTGAAAACTTAATGAATATGAGTCAATGACCGAAAGAATGTTTAAAAATATAAAAAAACCTTAGTCAAATAAGATCAAGATTAAAGGTCTATTAAGCAATCTAAGCAGAGTCTTAGTTACTGTCATTGAATCAAGAGATGTTTGCTACTTTGCCGAAGTGATCCTTGAAAGCAGAAGGGTTTTTGGAGTTTTTAATTACTGTTTTGGGGCAATTTTTGATGAATTACTTAATTTTATACATGTCAAGAAAGTGATAATGCTTATATAAACTTAGATATAAGGATAAAGAAGGTAATTAGCTTTTTGCTAATGGAATATTTTATCCCCTTCTAGGTACTAGTACTAAATTATTGTTCATTTAACTTAGAAAAGATAAAGAAAAAAAACAAGTTGACCACTAAATACAGGATACTATGCTATGTTGAATTCAAAGAGAAGAACAAATAAAATAAAAAAAGAGAACTGGTATTGGGCCTCGAGCCCAAGTCTTATGGTGAGGGAGGACATAATGCAACCTATTAAACCAACAGAGCAGTTAAGCTTTTCTGCTTGATGGGGCACATCAAAAGTATTTGAGGGGTCCTTGATGTATATATAAATATATATACACGGTTTTTGTCGAGGTTAGCGGGTTCCGGTGACCCCTCTCATCTCCATGTAGGTCCGCCTCTGTGTGTGTGTGTGTGTATATATATATGTATATATATATATCTGTGTGTGTATGTGTGTGCGCACGCGCACAAAATGCGGCCTCGGGCCCAATTATACGTATACATAACTGCGGCCTCGGGCCCAAATATGCATAAAGAATAAATTGCAACCTCAAGCCCAAATACAGGTGTTCGCCATTCAGGGATTTAGAATCAGGAACTGAGAATTATATTGTAATACGTGATGCTGAAATACTAAATCATACTAGTTTACATGATACCGGAATTCTGAATAGGACTAGACTAAGACATGTATTCATGAACTGATTATGAAAACTAAAACTTCAACTGTTTATGACATGTTGAGTAATCTAGACTGAGACTCATGGGCATCAAACAAAAGTCTATATTGATTACACACTGAGCTCACAACATACAGAATGAAAGTCATGAATAAATTACGAAGCTAGGGAATAGAAGTTCTGTAACTATTCAAGGAACTAAGCTTAACTATACTTCTGAGGCAATTAGTGAATGTTGTAAAAGAAACGTAATGTAGGGAGAATCATTAACATTCCCAAACATAGAGAGTTAGCCTCACATACCTTAACTCTAGCCTTTTAAAGCGTATTACACTATTCGTTGCCTCTTTCAATGATAATCTATGTCAATATATATATCAAGAGGAACCAATATTAGCACTAGTGCTCATGTTTTAGTCACTTAGACATTTTATCAAATACTTTATGGGTGTAAAGCCTCATAGCCCTTATTAATGGTGCTTTCTTCACCCAATTCTCATTCTACTACTTCTAGGTGATTCTATAATCCCAAATAGATGTAACTAACATCATTTCTCATTACCCAAATGTTTAAAACAATCTTAAGTCAACTACCCAAAACCCTAGTATAGTTCATATGATTCTCTTTATCAAACCCATCTACTATTCTCCCAAACACTCATCAATTCATAGATATAAATCATTAGGGAGTGGAAGCATTACCTTTTTGAAGTTCAATCCTCTTGAATTCGAGTTCTAGGGTTTCTTTTCTCAACAATGATGTCTCAATTGAATATGTAATGATTTGAAGTGTTTACCCATCTTAATAAGGTGTTGGAGAATTAAAATTAACTTAGAATCATCATTAGAACTTACCTTGGATGATGGAGCGACCTTGGGGAATTTGGGTACTTGAGAGCTCCCCTTTCTAAAGCAAATCTATATGTTTGGAGTTGTAGGAAATGAGGTAGTGTTTAAATAGGTGTAAACGTACCAAAAATTAAGGAGAAAATATAAGTAGCTCGGATAAACATCGTCGGCGCGGGGCATCATTAGAGGTGCCAAAATAAAAGTGCAAGGCGCCATCAGAGGTGCCAAAACTACACGACCTTGCACTGTTAGGGGCGCAAAGGTTAATGCCCCGGATAGTGCCTTGCAATGTCTAAGGCTGTGAGTTTTCATGCCTTGCTGTCTAAGGATGTGAGTTTTCATGGCCTTGCACTATCTAAGTGTAACGACCCGGCTGGTCGTTTCGAGAGAATTAGCCCTGAACCCCTATTTACTGTTCCCTCTATTTTATTTTTGGGTTTTGTGACTTGCTGGGAGGATTTGTTTTTGGTTTCAGAGTGAAATGGGACACATAGTCCCTGAAATAGAAGTTTAAATCATAGGAATTGACCAGAGTTCTAATTGTGTGAAGATGATTCCGTAATGGAGTTTTGACGGTTCCAATAGCTCTGTAGGGTGATTTTAGTCCTAGGAGCGTGTTCGGATGTGGAATCATAGGTCCATAGGTCATTTTAGCGTCAATTGGCGAAAGTTGGAAATTTGGTGAATTCTGGAAAGATTGACGGGGAGTGGACTTTTTGATATCGCGGTCGAATTCCGATTCCAAAAGTTGGAATAGCTCTGTAATGTCAATTATGGCTTGTGTGCAAAATTGTAGGTCAATCAGACTTGATTAGATAGGTTTCGGCATCGGATGTAGAAGTTTTAAACTTTAAAATTCATTAGGCTTGAATCGATATGTAATTCATATTTGTAGTATGGTTTGATGTGATTTAAAGGCTTGAGTAAGTCCGCATGATATTTTAGGACTTGTTGGTAGGTTTGGTTGAGGTCCCGGGGGCCTCGGGTGGATTCCGGGTGGCTAAAAGACTAGAATGGGACTTGTGAGGATTGCTGAAGCTGGGCCTCATCTGGTGTAATCACAACTGCGGAGCCCCATCGCAGGTGCTAGCTCGCAGAAGTGAGAAATGGGGCGCAGGTGCGGTCTGGAAGGAAGAGGCCAGAGATCGCAGGTGCGGTGTGGACATCGCAGAAGTGGAATCGCTCCTGCGGAAGATGGAACGCAGAAGCGGAAGGCCACGAAGGCCGTTGATCGCAGAAGCGGAAGTACTCCACAGAAGCGGGCGCGCATGTGCGACCCTTTTGCTCGCAGAAGCGGGATTTTGGACATAAGTAAAGTCCGCACCTGCGATGGTTTTTCCGCAGGTGCGGAGGCGCAGATGTGGTGGAGCTCTCGCAGAAGCAAAATTGCTGGGCAGGAAATGGGAAATTCCGAGGGTTTATTTCATTCTTCATTTTTGGACATTTTGAGCTCGGGTTTGGTGATTATTTAGAGCATTTTTGAGGAATTTCTTGAGGTAAGTCCCCTGTGCTTATTTTTGGTCAATAATCTTGTTTCCTCGTTGTTTTTCCCACCTAGATTATGTGTGTTCAAGGTGGAATGTAGGAGTTGAGGCTAGGGATTTGGAAAGTGTAATTTGTGGATTTGAGGGGCAACTTGGTGTCGGATTTTGGCATTTTTGGTATGGGTGAACTCGATATTGAATGGGTATTCGTATTTTGTGACTTTTACCCGATTCTGAGACGTGGGCTTGGGTCGTCTATTTGGGCCGAATTTTCCATTCTTTGGTAAATTCATAGATTCATTATTTAAATTAGTTTCTTGTAGTTATATTTATAGTATGAAATTGTTTTGGCTTGATTCGAGCCGATCAGAGTTGGAAAGTCGAGGGAAAGGCATACTACTTGACTGATTGAGCGAGATTTGAGGTAAGTGACTTGTCTAACTTTATGTGGGGGAAATCCCCTTAGGATTTGATATTGTTGTAATAATTTGTGATATGCGAGCGCCGTGTACGCGAGGTGACGAGTAAGTACATGGGCTGATTATGGAAAAATTCGGTTCTTGCTGATTTGTCATCTTTTAAAATACATTAACTGAGTTGTCTTCTTTTAAAATACATTAACTGAACTGCCTTAGTATATGCATCGATCATATTTAGTCTAGCATCGCATGTCTGCGTGCCTTAACTCTTACTTTCAATTTGTGCAACATATTTAGTTGAATTACCTGCTTATCCTTGATTTGAATTAAATCTTTAACTGTAAGATTCTTGCTGAAAAGTTGTGTTTTCCTTTGATTACCTGCTGCATAATACTTTGGGACTACGAGGCGTTTACTTGGGAGATCCCCCTGTAGTGCATATTTACTTTGGGACTACGAGGCGGTTCCTCGGGAGATACCCCTGTATTGCATATTTACTTTGGGACTATGAGGAGTTTACTCGGGAGATCCCCCTGTACTGCATATTTACTTTGTGACTACGAGACGGTTCCTCGGGAGATACCGATGTACATCTTTACATTTGGGACTACGAGGTAGTACCTCGGGAGTGCCCCTGCTGTGTACCTCTATCTATCGTGCTGATATTTTCTGAAACTTCTTATTGATTAAACTCTCAGTCATTTCAAAATATTATTATATCCTCTGCCTTACTTTTCTTTTAAACCAGTAGGGGCCCAGACCTGACCTCGTCACTACTCTACCGAGGTTAGGCTTGGCACTTACTTGGTACTGTTGTGGCGTACTCATACTACACTCTGCACATCATTTTGTGCAGATCCAGGTTCTTCCCACCAGACCAGATACTAGTGAGTTGGATCGCACGTGGAGACTTTTAAGGTATATCTGCCAGCATCCGCAAACCTCGGAGTCCCCCTCTATCATTATTATGTTATTTCCTTAATTCTCTTTAGACTTGATGTATAAAGATACTTAGTATTTCTATTAAAAGCTTGTGACTTATTTCCATCGGGTTTTGGGAGTTGTAATTATTGAATGATAATTTTATATAATTATACTACATGTTTAGATTTGAGCGTCAGTTACATTATTCAGTTAATCCGTAAATTGTTAGGCTTACTTAATCTTAGAGACTAGGTTCCATCACGATATTCTACGGAGGGGAAAATGGGGTCGTGACAAGTTGGTATCAGAGCACTTGGTTCATAGGTGTTATGAGTCACAAGCAGGTTTAGTAGAGTTTTGTGGATCGGTACGGACACGTCTATACTTATCTTCGGGAGGCTATGGAACTGTTAGGAAAAGATTCACTTTTTTGATTCCTTATCGTGCGAGATTTTGACTTCGAATTCTAAATTTCTGTCTTTCTACTCTCTCACAAATGGTGAGGACACGTACAACTGGATAAGATGACCAGACACTCGCGCCCCCTGCTAGAGCCACGAGAGGCCGGGGCCGGGGCCGGGGTAGAGACCGAGGATGTCCACGTGGTGCAGCCGGAGCACCAGCACGAGCTACTATAGAGGAGCCACCAGTAGCTCCAGTTGGAGGACATGCACCCGAGACGCCTGTTATTGCACTAGCTCTCCAGGAGACTCTAGCCTAGTTCTTGAGCATGTTCAGTACCTTGGCTCAGGCAGGATTGATACCTCTTGCTCCTGCCATATCTCAGGACGGGGAAGGAGCACAGACTCCGTCGCCGGTACCCTAGAGCAGCGGGTTCAGGTAGACCAGGATCCAGAGATCATACCGATACAGCCGGTAGCTCCAGTTCAGCCCGAGGTTAGGGCGGCAGCTTTTGAGGCAGAGCAGGTCAGANGGGAGATCCCCCCGTACTTCATATTTACTTTGAGACTACAAGGCGTTTACTCGGGAGATCCCCCTGTCTTGCATATTTACTTTGGGACTACGAGGCATTTACTCGGGAGATCCACATGTCTTGCATATTTACTTTGGGACTATGAGGCGGTACCTCGAGAGATTCCCCCAGTCGTGCATATTTACATTTGGGACTATGAGGCGGTAACTTGAGAGTTCCCCGTTGTTTACCTTTATTTACTGTGTTGATATTGTTTGAAACTTCTTATTGCTTAAATTCTCAGTCATTTCAAAATATTATTAAATCTTCTGCCTTACGTTTCTTTTAAACTAGTATGGCCCTGACCTGACCTCGTCACTACTCTACCGAGGTTAGGTTTGGCACTTACTGGGTATCGTTGTGGTGTACTCATACTACACTTCTGCACATCTTTTTGTGCAGATCCAGGTTCTTCCCACCAGACCAGATACCAGTGAGTTGGACCACACGTGGAGACTTCAAGGTCTATCTGCCAGCGTCTGCAGACCTCGGAGTCCCCGTCTATCCTTACTATGTTAGTTTCCTTATTCTCTTTAGACTCTGATGTATAGAGACACTTAGTATTTGCTCTTAGAAGCTTGTGACTTATTTCCGCTGGATTTTGGGAGTTGTATTTATTGATTTGTAGTTTTATATTTATTTCATGTGTTGAGAATCAGACTTCAGTTTTATATTATGATATTCTTCAAATTGTTAGGCTTACCTAGTCTTAGAGACTAGGTGCCATCACGACATCCTACGGAGGGTAAATTGGGATCGTGATAAGTTGGTATCAAAGCTCTAGGTTTATAGGGGTTATGAGTCACAAACAGGTTAGTAGAGTCTCGCGGATCGGTACGGAGACATCTGTACTTATCTTCGGGAGGCTATGGAAATGTTAGGAAAAGTTTTGCTTTCTTTGATTCCTTATCGTGCGAGATCTTGGTTTCGGATTCTAAATTTTGGTCTTTCTATTCTCTCACAGATGGTGAGGACACGCACAGCTGGATCAGATGACCAGACACCCGCGTTCCCTGCAAGAGCCATGAGGTCGGGGCCGGGGTAGAGGCCGAGGACGTCAGCGTGGTGCAGCTAGAGCACCCGCACGAGCTACTATAGAGGAGCCACCAGTAGCTCCAGTTGGAGGACAGGCACCTGAGATGCATCTTACTGCACCAGCTCTACAGGAGACTCTAGCCTAGTGCCTGAGCATGTTCAGTACCTTGGCTTAGACAGGATTTATACCACTCGCTCCTGCCATATTTCAGGCCGGGGGAAGAGCACAGACTCCCGTCGCCGGTACCCTAGAGCAGCGGGTTCAGGTAGACCAGGATCCAGAGATCATACCGATACAGCCGGTAGCTCCAGTTCAGCCCGAGGTTAGGGCGGCAGCTTTTGAGGCAGAGCAGGTCAGACTCGAGAGGTACAAATAGTACCACCCATCTACTTTCAGTGGCTTGGCGTCAGAGGATGCCTAGGGTTTTCTTGAGGAGTTCCACCGTATCCTCCGTACTATGGGTGTTGCGGAGACTAGTGGGGTTTCTTTCACTGCTTTCCAGCTTAGAGGAGTGGCCTACCAGTGGTGGCATGCATACGAGTTGGATAATCCGACTGAGGCAGTTTCACTCACTTGGACTCAGTTCTCAAATATGTTCCTGAGGGAGTATGTTCCCTAGAGTCTCAAAGATGCTTGGCGCACGGAGTTTGAGGATTTGCGCCAGGGTGCTATTATCATGTCAGAGTATGCTGTTCAATTCAGTGATTTGGCCAGACATGCACTAGCCCTGGTCGCTACTGTTCGAGAGCGGGTTCGTCAGTTCATTGGGGTGCTCAACCCCAGTATCAAATTGAGCATGGCCCACGAGTTGGAGATGGATATTATGTACCAGCAGGTAGTAGGGATTTCTAGGAGGTTAGAGGGCATGCTAACTCGGGATAGAGAGGAGAGATAGGCCAAGAGGTGCCAAGAGTCTGGCACTTATAGTGGTACTCGTTCCCCAGCTACAACTCGTCAGGGCAGAGGTTATATGGGTCGCCCTGTTCATTCAACACTTCCAACTGCCAGCGGTGCTCCGGCCACTACTAGGCCCCATGATCCTTATTATGCACCGCAAGTGTCTAAAGGATTATGACATCACCATTCTCTATAATTCCGGGAAGGCCAATGTGGTGGTTGATGCCTTGAGTCGCAAGGCGGAGAGTTTGGGAAGTTTAGCATATCTACCAGTAGCGGAGAGGCCTTTTAGCCTTTGATGTTCAGGCCTTGGCCAACCAGTTTGTTAGATTGGATATTTTCGAGCCGAGCCGAGTTTTGACTTGTGTGGTTTCTCAGTCTTCTCTTTATGATCGTATCAGGGAGCGTCAGTATGATGACCCCTATCTTCTTGTTCTTAAGGACACGGTTCATCACGGTGATGCCAAGGAAGTCACTATTGGAGATGACAATGTATTACGAATGCAGGACAGGCTATATGTGCCTAATGTAGACGGTTTGTGTGAGTTGATTCTCTAGGAGGCTCACAGTTTGCGGTATTCCATTCATCCAGGTGACGCGAAGATGTATTAGGATTTGAGGCAGCACTATTGGTCGAGGCGGATAAAGAAAGACATAGTGGAATATGTAGCTTGTTGCCTAAATTGTCAGCAGGTGAAGTATGAGCATCAACGACCGGGTGAAGTATGGGCATCACTGAACCCCTATTTATTGTTCCCTCTATTTTCATTTTTGGGTTTTGTGACTTGTCGGGAGGATTTGTTTTTAGTTTCAGAGTGAAATGAGACACATAGTCCTTGAAATGGAAGTTTAATTCATAGGAATTGACTGTAGTTCTAATTATGTGAAGATGACTCCGGAATAGAGTTTCGACGGTTCCAATAGTTCCGTAGGGTGATTTTGGTCCTAGGAGCGTGTTCGTATGTTGAATCGGAGGCCCATAGGTCATTTTAGCGTCAATTGGCAAAAGTTGGAAATTTGGTGAATTTTGGAAAGATTGAACGGGAGTGGACGTTTTGATATCGGGGTCGGATTTCGATTCCGGAAGTTGGAATAGGTCCGTAATGTCAAATATGACTTGTGTACAAAATTTGAGTCAATCGAACTTGATTTGATAGGTTTCGGCATCAGATGTAGAAGTTTAAAACTTTGAAGTTTATTAAGCTTGAATCGATGTGTAATTCGTATTTTTAGCATTGTTTGATGTGATTTAAAGGGTCGCCTAAGTCCATATGATATTTTAGGGCTTGTTGGTAGATTTGGTTGAGGTACCGGGGGCCTCGGGTGGATTCCAGGTGGTTAACGGACTAGAATGTGACTTATGAGGATTGCTCAAGCTGGGCCTTATCTGGTGTAATCGCACTTGCGGAGCCCCCATGACAGGTGCGAGCTCGCAGAAGCGAGCAATGGGGCGCAGGTGCGGTCTGGAAGGAAGAGGCCAGATATTGCAGGTGCGGTGTGGAGACTACAGAAGTAGAGTCGCTCCTGCGGAAGATGGAACGCAGAAGCGGAAGGCCAAGAAGGCCGTTGATCGCAGAAGCGGAAGTACTCCGCAGAAGCGGGCGCGTAGGTTCGACCCTTTTGCTCACAGAAGTGGGGTTTTGGACATAAGTAAAGTCCGTACCTGTGATGGTTTTTCCGCCGGTGCGGAGTCGCAGATGTGGTAAAGCCCTCGCAGAAGCGAAATCACCGGGCAAAAAAGGGGAAATTCCAAAGGTTTATTTCATTCTTTATTTTTGGATATTTTGAGGTCGGGTTTGGCAATTTTTGAGAGCATTTTTGAGGGATTTAGATTGTGTGTGTTCAAGGTGGAATGTGGGAGTCGAGGCTAGGGATTTGAAAAGTGTAATTTGGGGATTCGAGGGGGGACTTGGTGTCGGATTTTGGTATTTTTGGTATGGGTGAACTCGATATTTAATGGGTGTTCGTATTTTGTAACTTTTACCTGATTCCGAGACATGGGCCCGGGTCGACTGTTTGGGCCGAATTTTCGATTCTTTTCTAAAGTCGTAGTTTCATTATTTAAATTAGTTTCTTTTACTTATATTTATAGTATGAAATTATTTTCACTAGATTCGAGCCGATCAGAGTTAGAAAGTCGAGGGAAAGGCATACTACTTGACTGATTGAGCGAGATTTGAGGTAAATGACTTGTCTAACTTTGTGTGGGAGAAATCCCCTTAGGATTTGGTACTATTGTAATAATTTGTGATATGCGAGCGCCGTGTACGTGACGTAACAAGTGCGTACACGGGCTGATTATGGAAAAATTTGGTTCTTGCTGATTTGTCATCTTTTAAAATACATTAACTGAGTTGTCGTCTTTTAAAATACATTAACTGAGTTGTCGTCTTTTAAAATACATTAACTGAGTTGTCGTCTTTTAAAATACATTAACTGAGTTGTCGTCTTTTAAAATACATTAACTGAGTTGTCGTCTTTTAAAATACATTAACTGAGTTGTCGTCTTTTAAAATACATTAACTGAGTTGTCGTCTTTTAAAATACATTAACTGAGTTGTCGTCTTTTAAAATACATTAACTGAGTTGTCGTCTTTTAAAATACATTAACTGAGTTGTCGTCTTTTAAAATACATTAACTGAGTTGTCGTCTTTTAAAATACATTAACTGAGTTGTCGTCTTTTAAAATACATTAACTGAGTTGTCGTCTTTTAAAATACATTAACTGAGTTGTCTTCTTTTAAAATACATTAACTGAGTTGCCTTAGCATATGTATGGATCATGTTTAGTCTAGCATTGCATGTTTACATGCTTTAACTCTTACTTACAATTTGTGCAACATGCTTAGTTGAATTACCTGCTTATCCTTGATTTGAATTAAATATTTAACTGTAAGATTCTTGCTGAAAATTTGTGTTTTCCTTCGATTACCTATTGTATATTTACTTTGGGACTACGAGGCGTTTACTCAGGAGATCCCCTTGTAAAGCATATTTACTTTGGGACTACGAGGCGGTTCCTCGAGAGATCCCCCTGTTGCATATTTACTTTGGGACTACGAGGCATTTACTCGAGAGATCTCCCTGTACTGCATATTTACTTTGGGACTTTGTGGCGTACTCATACTACACTCTGCACATCATTTTGTGCAGATTCAGGTTCTTCCCACCAGACTAGATACCAGTGAGTTGGACCGCACGTGGAGACTTCAAGGTATATCTGCCAGCATCCGCAGACCTCGGAATCCCCCTCTATCATTATTATGTTATTTCCCTGATTCTCTTTAGACTAGATGTATAGAGACACTTAGTATTTATATTAGAAGCTTATGACTTGTTTTCACCGGATTTTGGGAGTTATAATTATTGAATGACAGTTTTATATAATTATATTACATGTTTAGATTTGAGCTTTAGTTTTATTATTAAGGTATTCCGTAAATTGTTAGGCTAACCTAGTCTCTAAGAGACTAGGTTCCATCACGACATCCTACGGAGGAGAAAATGGGCTCGTGACACTAAGGCTGTGAGTTTTTACGGCCTTGCACTATCTAAGGCTATAAGACAGACCTCCCATAAACTTAGTCGATTCTATCGAATTTTAAGCACCTTACTCTCCATCTTGATTCCAAAACAACTATTTCCACCCATACTTATCCCGATAGGACTTCACATGCCTAAAAGGCCACATTTATACTCATTTAACAAATCCATACCAAATTCGAATTTACGAAGTATTACACCCCTGACACTTTAAAGTTCACGAGGGTCTCATGCACCCCGACCAGTAGTTGTGCCGGGGAGGGGTTCCCCAATCATAAAGTCAAGTTCGCACCAAAATACCCTTAGCTATTGAGCCTCATTCTTCTTCAAAGTTTAAGCACAAAAGAAATATTAGCTTATCATCTCCACCAAATAGGTGCGCAAATATAACCAACACAAAGCACACTAGCAGAAGTACAGAAGGTCCCATAATACATTCAAGGAATTCAATCAGAGAGAAGCGCCAATTGATTTATGACATATCCCCATTCTATGAAGTGAAGTCATTATTGGAATGCAAAGTCATAAATAATCATGTACTTACATATATTTGAGTTCTAAAACCATAATCATTATCAGATATAGGTGACACCAATTCCCAAAGTTTTAACAAGTTAGAAGGCTTAAAGGTTGATTCTGAATCATTCCATGGGACATAGCATTTACAGAATACTCATAAGAGTTACATACAATCAAGAAAAAAGTAATAAAGCACAAATGAATGACTATATACTCCTGTACATAAAATTTGCTATCCTACTTACAATTTTAGCTTTAGGAAAATCATACCATGTTGTTTAAGGCAACAACACTTAATAAGAGCAAGCACATACACTCATTTACTAACTTCATCAAAGGTCCAGTGCTTAAATTAGATATAACTTATAGACATGGTAATTCACATCGAGGATACACATTCAAGTTACCAGATCCAACATTATCTTCACATATTGCAGAAAGATCTTATGGACAATTTTCAAACACCACATATGCATGAAATAACAAGGATGCTCATTCATAACTAGTTTAGGCAGAGTGGATATGTGATTTGCAAGTAGACATCTCTTTATTCAAGCTACCATGATAAATTAACACATAGATCACCTTACTTTAATTGAACATCACAACATAATAGTTATGAACATGACTGTTAGTGGGAATCACTCAACTAACCTGTCAACACAGTATGATGAGAGTCACAACACGGTGGTATGGGAAAGAGAACCAAAAGGATCATTCAATTAGCCAATCACATGAGCAACATGGTAAGAATTTTTCAACGGGATAACATGAGGGGATACGCATGAGAATCACTCAGTTGACTAAACAAGGTGGCATGAAAGTTCATCGGTATCATTCCATCAATATGATTATACAAAATATGGGAATCTATAAGTGTCACTTAATTAACAGGGCCATATTAGGGATCAAACATGTTGCCAACACAGAGATTAACATAGAAGGTTAACAAGATAAGGATCACAATAACATCATTCCAATTCATTAAGAAATAACCTAATGATAATTTCAGTATAAATTAGAACTCAATAATAGTCGTGTGATTTTGATGCAAACAACCCCATCGGGATAAACACAACATTGAACAAGAAGTATCAGTGAGGAGCAGCATAAACAACCAAACACAATAAAAGTCACATTTTGATTGATGAACATCATGAAGAAGAATAGGGAAGTAATTAACCAAAACAAACAAAGTTATATGATAATACATGAATAATTGAACAATTAATAAGAGAGTCAGTGGTCCACTAACCTTCTTCGGAGCACCAAACTAAGTGGTCCCCTTTAGCCGTTTAGGAACCAAAATCCACACTCAATTTGAAGTAATTGAACTCGAGCAAAGTGAAAGAAAAAAAAAGATAATCAATGAAGAGTTTTATAGTATTTAAGCAGCTAGCATTTACTAAGTTTTCATAGGTTGTTTGTCTTGTTAGGTGAAAGCATTAAAGCTTCTATCTATAGTGGCCATCAACACCTTAGGGTTCGTTTGAATTCAAAGAAATACTGGAAGATGACGCTTGAATGCTATTGAGAGCAAAGGGGAAAATAGAAGGAAAATAGAGGGAAAATCAGAGTGAATTTTACCTTGGAATGAAATGGTGAAGAAAATCGGCCATTAGAGACCAAAGGACCATCAGTCAAAGCCCATGTCCAGAGGTCACTGTGTTTGAGCTCTGGACCACGAATCATGATAATGGGGTCAATATCTTCATGAATCTATAGCTGCATGCATAGATTTGAATGGGCAACGGAGGAAATAATTATATTCTCATCTTTCACGTTTAGGTCTAGGGTTTTGGGGGTTGGAATTCAAATTAGGTGACGAAAAAAGGAAACACCAATGAGATTCTCAGTAGGACATGATGAATATTTTAGTCATTTTGAGTGATCTTACATGATTTTGTACAAGGTTCAGAGGTGATGAGGGCTGATGGAGATGAGATAAAAGAGAGGGGAAAAGGAAACAGAGGCGGCCGGTCTTTGAACAAAATAATTAAGGTTTGAGGGTTGGTTTCTTAGTTAAAACGAGAGACAGGAGGGGAGTCGTAAGATTGTTTTGATCAGCGGCTCTGGAATTTTGGGATAAAAGGAAAAGAAAAGGTTTTAGTGGGATAAAACTAGAACCATTGGATCATTTGGATCCAAGTTTAATAAAATAAAGGAGACATTTGGGATTAATGATGGATTGTTGATGATTTGAATCAACGATCTAAGTGAGTTGTGTTTCTTCTGTGAGTGATTGGAAGTTGTGACATGTCGTGTGGTGGTTGGTTGAAAGTAAGTGGCGTGGATTGTCAAGTAGGATAGGGATGGAAGTTGGCAGGACTGGGTTATAGGTGTTGGGCGAAATTCTTGGGTAGTAGGCTGGAAATTGATTTAAGGCATGGCTATTTAAGTTAAACTAATCAATTGCAATTGTAGCCCATTTTAAGTTTTGACCCTTATTATAATTATTAATTATACTTAATTAATCTCAATAAAATACAATTAACAAATGTATTATTAGTTATTGTAATTAGTTAATTTTAAATAATTAAAAATATAGTATTTGTCTATTTAATTATGAAAACTAATTATTTGGTTAATTAAACTAATAGAGGTAATATAATTATAAATGTTAAGACTAAATTATTGAAATAATTGTAATACTTGGTCACGGCCCAAATTCTCCCTCCGTGAATCGTCATGATGGTACTTAGTCTCTACGACTAGGTAAGCCTAACACTTGCGGAAATGAAATGTAAAACAAACATGCAAATTTAACAACTAACAGTAACAGATATTTTAATAAGCAATTGAGATGCCGCTCGGCATATACAATAATTAACTCTCGAAATATACATGACACTCCCAAGACCCAGAATACCGTAAGTCACAAGCTTCTACGAAGTTCTAACTGTTCTATACATTAGTGTCTATAGAAATAAGAGAAGAATCAACATAGGGGGATAGAGGGGGACTCCGAAGATCTGCTGGCGCGGGCAGATGTACCTTGAAGTTCTCCAAAAACAGCAGCGACTGCAACTAAGGACGAGGCTGGTAAAAGGAACATGGATCTGCATACAAAAACCATGTGCAGGAAAAGGCGTGAGTACACCACAGCGGTACCTAGTAAGTGCCAAGCCTAACCTCGGCCGAGTAGTGACGAGGTGAGTTCAAGGCCCTACTAGTATATATATTAAATAAGCAGGAGAGTATAACAATATAATAAGAGACTGGAATTTAAACAAGGAGATCATAGCAAAGTAGCAACGCACAACACATGGATAAACAATAGGGGATCTCCCGAGATACCGTCTCGTAGTCCCAAAATAAAAGTGCAAGGAAATCTCCTGAGGTACCGCCTCGTAGTCTCAAAAGTAAATATGCAGGGAGAACTCTCGAGGAACCGCCTCATAGTCTCAAAAGTAAATATGCAGGGAGAACTCTCGAGGAACCGCCTCATAGTCTCAAAAGTAAATGTGCAGTGAGATCTCCCGAGGAACCGCCTCGTAGTCTCAAAAGTAAATATGCAAGGGGTATCTCTCGGGATACCGTCCCATAGTGCCAAAGTAAATACGCAGCTCAAACAAATGAATATAACAGTTACAACAAGAAACCTATAATTTAGACTAAGTAGAAGTCAAGAAAGAAGCGGGATTTACTAAACATGCCGCAAAGAGTTTAAATAGGCAATTAGGACACGTAGACATGCTATTCTAGGCTAACAGGATAACTACACATGCTAGTAGTATACTCAGATAAGAAGAAAATAGGCTATTACTCGATAAAAAAATCAGGTTTTTCCAAAAATAGCCCGTGTATGCACTCGTCACCTCGCGTACACGGCGCTCACATATCATAACAACACCAAATCCTAAGGGGATTTCTCCCACACAAGGTTAGGCAAGCCACTTACCTCGAACCAAGCTCAATCAATCGACAACAATGCCTTTTCCACGAATATCCAGCTCCGAATGGCCTAAATCTAGCCAAAATCAATTACATACCATAAATACAACTATAAGAAATTAATCTAATTAATGAAATCAAAGCTAGAGCAAGAAATTAGAAAAGCGCCCCAAAACGTCTTCTCAGGCCCACGTCTCGGAATCGGGTAAAAGTTACCAAATATAAATACCCATTCACTCACGAGTTCACTCGTGCCAAAATTATCGGAATCCGATGCCAAAATCTCGATCAAAATCCAAAAACTCGGCCTAAGAACCGTTCTCAAATTTTCCCCAATTTTCCACCCCAAATCACTAATTTAATGATGAAATTAAAGACATAATCATACGAATTAACCAAAACTAGGTAAGAATCACTTACTCCAAACACCCACGCGAAAATTCCTCCAAAAATCGCCTAATTCCGAGCTCTTAAGTCCAAATGGTGAAAATTGACATAAATCCTCGATTTTGAACTTTTAAATCTGACGAGGTGTTACCTATTTCACGAATGCGACCACTCTCTCTCATTCAAGTATAACAAAAATTCCACTGACCAAATTTCCTCTTTCGCGAACGCGAGGGACCTCTCGTGAATGCGTACCTTTCACTTCCTGGTCCTTCGCGAATGCGATACCCACTACGCGAACGCGTAGACCAAATGACTGGGGTCCCCAGTTGCCCCACTTCAATAACGCGAATGTGTTCCACTCTTCGCGTTCGTGATGCTTCCACTGACCATACCTTCACGAATGCAGGATCCTTAACGCGAACGCGAAGAATAAACTTTAGATGGCCTCCCAAATGCCCTACGTGATCGCGAGACCTCTCTCGCAAACGCGATGAAGAATTGTCTGCAACAAAAACACCAAAAATCTGCTATCTTTTCTTAAGTTCATAAGGTCCGTTAACCATCCGAAATCAACCCGAGGCCCCCGGTACCTCAACCAAATATACCAACAAGTCCTAGAATACCATAGAACTTAGTCGAGCCCTAAAACCACATCAAACCGCTAAAAGGCATGAATCATCCTCCGATTCAAAATTAAAGAACTTGAAACTTCCAAATTCGACAACCGATGCCGAAACCTATCAAACCACGTCCGATTAACCCCAAATTTTGCACACAAGTCAGAGTCAACCTTACGGACCTACTCTAACTTCTGGAATCGAATCCGACCCTGATATCAAAAATTCCACTACCGGTCAAAATCTCCAAAACTTCGACTTTCACCATTTCAAGCCTGAATGAGCTACAGACCTCCAAAACAAAATCCGAACACGCCCCTAAGTCCAAAATTACCTAACGGTGCTAAGGAACCGACAGAACTCCATTACGGAGTCGTCTTTATACAGTTATAACTACGGTCCAAATCTTAAGGCTTAAGCTTCCGTTTAGGGACTAAGTGTCCCAAAACACTCCAAAACCAAAACAAGCCCTCCCGGCATGTCACAATAGCAGAAATAGGTTTGGGAGAAGTAGTTAATAGGGGATCGGTGCTATAACTCTCAAAATGACCGGCCAGGTCGTTACATCCTTCCCCCCTTAAAACAATCGTTCGCCCTCGAACTAGCATAAAGACATATTTGAAGTGGTGAAAAGAGGAGGATAACAGTTGCACATACCATGCTCGGTCTCCCAAGTCGCCTCCTCGACCGGCTGACCCCTCCACTGAACCTTACTAAAGCAATGTGCAAAACCTTAGCTTTCTGACCTGCCTGTCCAAAATAGCCACTGGCTCCTCAACATAAGATAGATCCTTGTCCAACTGGATTGAGTTGAAATTTAATACCTGGGCCGGATCACCGTGATACTTGCGAAGCATAGAAACGTAGAATACCGCGGATGAACCCCTGCAAGGCTGGGAGGCAAGGCAATCTCATAAGCAACCTCTCCAACACGTTACAACAGTCCAAAAGGACCAATGTACCTTGGGCGCAGCTTGCCCTTCTTTCCGGACCTCATAACGCCCTTCATAGGCGATACCCGGAGCAAGACCCGCTCTCCAACCATGAATGCTACATAGCAAACCCTCCGGTCCGCATAACTCTTCCGTCTGGACTGGGTTGTGCGAAGTCGATCCTGAATCACCTTCACCTTATCCAGGGCATCCTGGACCAAGTCTGTACCCAATAATCTGGCCTCGCCCGGCTCGAACCAACCCACTAGGGACCGACACCGCCTACCATACAGAGCCTCATATGGTGCCATTTGGATGCTCGACTGATAACTGTTGTTGTAGGCAAATTCTGCAAGTGGCAAGAATTGATCCCATGACCCTCCAAACTCCATCACACACGCACGGAGCATATCCTCTAATATCTGAAAAGTGCGCTCGGACTGTTCGTTCGTCTGAGGGTGAAATGTTGTGCTCAGCTCCATTCTAGTGCCCAACTCATGTTGTACGGCTCTCCAGAACCGTGATGTAAACTGCGCGTACCCTGGTAAGAGATAATAGATACCGTGTACTAACCTCCCTTTTGCCGGGGGCGATGCATCTTCAATGGATGCAGGTGGTTCGTCAGCGGGCAGCTTTGGTCCTCGTTTAGTAGTTACTCTCTATTCAGCAGGTTTTGGTGAGCCCTATTCTGCTTTGGGCCTGATTTCACTTGATATTGTACTTTGTGTTTTGAGGTATAACCGGGGCCTTATCGCCGACACTTCCATATTACTCTTTTGTTGTACTTAGAGGTCCCGTAGACATGTTGTGGGTGGTGTTCAATGTTGGAAAATGAACTAGAAGTGTTGGTATTTTAGAAAATATGTTTTCTCTCAGAAATATGAATTTGTGATATTTTGAAAATTGTAAATGATATTTCCTTTGAGTAATGGAAAAGAATGTGAAGCACTTGACTCTTCTCATGTCTATATCTTGTTATTGGTTTTTAAATTGTTCATGGGTAAGGTTGGGTATAAGGCATCAAGTAGGCTTGCTTGACCGAGGTATCTCGGTTGAGCGTCGGTCGTGCTCCCTGAGGTCCGAGCGTGACAAGTTCATCCAATATTTCATGTTTCCATGCTTTGCAAGTACTATGAGAATCTGTCACATGTGTTGGATTTTAGCTAGGTGTAGTTGGACAAGGATTTTGACTTACGATGAGGAGCCTATAACCAATTTTGATAGACATGTTCGGAAGCTGAGATGGAAAGATATTACATCGGTGAAAGTTCAGTGGAGAGGTCAACCGGTGGATGAGGCGACTTGGAAGACCGAGCATGATTTGCAGAGCATATATCTTCAACTTTTTGGTATTTCAAGTATGACTCTAAAATCGTTTGAGGACGAACATTTGTTAAAAAGGGGGAGAATGTAACGACCCGGCTGGTAGTTTTCTGTATTTTAACCTGGTTACCCCGTTTGATGTTCTCTGTATGTGTATTTGGTATTTTTTGATTTTTGGGGATTGTTGGGATTGATTTCGGGAAGGTTATGGAGTGAATCGAGACACTCAGTCTCATTTTTGAAGCTTACGTTGTAAAAGTTGACCAAGAGTTGACTTTTGAGTAACCAACCTCGGATTCGTATTTTAAAGGTTCCAATAGGTTTGTACGGTAATTTCGGACTTAGGCTTGTGCCCGAATTTGGATTTGGAGGTTCCTAGGTGGTTTCGGCTCTAATTGTCGAAAGTTGGAAATTTAAAAGTTTGGAAGGTTCAGTTTTACTACGGGTTTACTTTGAGGCTATCGGGCTCGGATTATTATTCCAAGAATTTGTACAAGTTTGTTTTATCATTTGAAACTTTTGTGCGAAGTTTGGATTCATTCCGAATTGGTTAGGCTTAAATCGGACACTTGTTTGACGGTGAAAGTTCATAAACTTAAGAGATTGATCTTAATTGACGATTGGTGATTTTAATGTTAATCTGAGTGTTTTGATCCTTTGGGTAGGTTTGGGGAAGGTATTAGGACTTGTTGGTATTATTGGACTGGGTCTCGGGGACTCGGATGTGGTTTAGATGGATTTCGGAGCATCACTACAAGAAATTTGTCTTTTAGCGACCACTTCTTAATGAAGGGATGTGAATATGGTTGTTATAGGTATACTTATAGTGACAAAAAATATTTCTGGTGGTTAAAGACAATTCTTAATTCGAAAATAACAAAATGATAATATCCAGTCCATTAATATTAAGATATTCGGTAGCTAATGCTACTACAAATTTGGCAAAAATATCCGAAACAAAAAAGCGACAGCACTCTCCAATAAGATTTTAGTTCGTTTTCTTTGCTCTATTCAAAAAACCCTAAGCCCCAAATGCAAAATGAGGACGTCACCGGACTCTCTGCTACATATTAATAAAAGTCATATTGCTAAATATGTACGTAATTTAGGTAGTTTTTTTTATACTTTCCATGATTTTTCTATTTAGTGTGGAAATAAATTGTGAGGCTTATAAACTGGAAAAATGGAAGCGTTGTTTATGTTAGTGATTTAATACAGAGAATTCAACAAAGTCGTACAACAGGGGATGAAAGTACAAAGAAATACTTCAAACTTAAATTTCTTTTAAGAAGAAAGACGATTGTTTCTTACTTATCTTTTGGGTTTAAGCTGTGTGGTTAATTATTTCTTCCATTGACTTTGATGTAATAAAGAGCATAGTATCACATGTTTTGCGAGCCAGTTCATTATATCAACTCAAGCACTATGGCAATGTTAAAATAAGCATATACCAATGAGATGAACCCATGTAATGGTATTTCTTCAAAAGTCAAATACAAGGTGAATCTTGTAATACTTCTAACCTAAATTCAATCTTTAATCTTCAATATTTAAATATGAGTAACTCACATGTGTGTGCACCTGGAGCTCAGAGAAGTTAAACCCTTTTTGATGCAAAGCCTTGGGAAGTTTTACTTAAGGATAATGGTTTTGATTAGAGAAAGACTTGATTTGGACTTGGAGCATTGACAAGTTGACAGGTCTGGATTTTTCCTACTCTTTTAGCAATCGTGATTTCTTGGTAATTGCATTTTAGGCCAAAGTTTAATGTTCTGTTTATTTATGATTCACGCTATTTATTAGGGGCTTTTATACTTGCATTCGGTGTACTTTTTTGTTAATTAAAATAGTAGCCATGTTATCAACCCTTCTCTGCCTTGAAATCTTAGGACTTTGCTAGCTTGAGGTCTAAATTTCATCCACTTAAACATAAAAGATAGCCTTTTAAAACTATTTGTTGGCTGCATCAGTTCAATCAAAAAATATTTACTCCTATTGTTTAGTTAATTTAGTGATTAAATTATTCATTTATTTTCTAAATAAAGTAGCTAGTAGGAGTTTTTCACTACTCTTATATAAACTTTTTCTTTTAACAGATCAAGAATTTGAAGTGTGAAGAACCTGTCCTCGAAGAAAGTGTGGAGCAAATTGAAGCACAATAGAAATTTTGTTTTGTTAGTAGTGGTTTAAAGATGTTGGCCTCTGTACATTCTAGTACAGTTTTACTGTCTCTGTTTTTAGTGTTGATAAAAATAGTGTCGTGCTATTTGGATGGGTATATTTTCCGACAGTGTGATCCTTAAGTTCTTTGTAATTAACAATGAAACATTAATGAATTTTGATTATTTGGTATATTTTGAGATGTAGGTGTGTTGTATGTATGTGTGAGAAAGTATAGCAAATAATGATTACTACTGATAAATCTACGGGGACAAATATAAATATATGTATTGATTTTTATTAAAATTCATATTAGCGAAGGGAATTGTTGCTTTATAACTCTTTAATGACAAGATTTTCTAATGGTTAAATGGGCTAATATGAAGGGAACTTTGGCAATTCGCGAAGGGAAAACCGGTCGCTAAAGGAAATAACGACCGAAAATTTTGTCGGTCATTATTGACTTATAACGACGGGGTTTGGACCTTTAATGACTGGATTTCCTTTCGTTGAAGGCCATTTTTCTTGAAGTGCATTTTGGTGTTAGATAGTAGACCTGGTGATGGTGTGTCACACCTATTTATTTTGTTCACAGGTGCGAGGCCGCACTGTGAAGGGGGCAGCGCAGAAGCGGAAGAGAGTGTTTATGCGCAGGTGCGCGTCTGCTGATGCGGAAGGTGGACCACAAAAGCTGATAGTTGGGGTTGTGAGTGAACTCACAAATGGGAGCCTTTTTCCGCAGGAGTGAGCTCGCAGAAGCGAGCATCTTGTCCGAAAATGCGATGATCACTGGCAGTGGTGTTAAGGTGAGGGTTTGACCTAGTTTATCAATTTTTGAGATTAGGAGCTCGGATTTGGGCAATATTTAAGGCGAATTTCAGCACACTTTGGATGGTAAGCGATTTCTACTTGAGTTTGTTGATATATCTCATTTCCCCATGGGATTTACACATAGATTTTGGATTTTGAAAGTGGAATTTGGGGGTTTTGTGTTATAACTTTGGAGAATGAACATTTGAGATTTGAACCTCGATTTTGAATGAAACTTGTATACTTGGACTCGTATTAGAATGGAAAATTGGGATTTGTGAGTTTGGTCCGGTTCTGGGATGTATCCCTGGGTTGACATTTTGCTTGACTTTGTGTATTTGTATAAAATGAAAGCTTTATTATTTGGGGTTATTTTCTATGGCTTTATTTGATGTAATTGAGTTTTTCTTTACTATATTCGAACCGTTCAGAGGTCGATTTGTGTGAGAAGGCATTTTTGGAGTATTGATTTAGCTTATTTTGATAACAACACGATAGGGGTCCAAGAATTACTAAAGAAAATCAAGAAACGTGCGGAAGCTAAAAGAAAATAAAGAAACAAAACAATAACGGAAAATTAAAGATAGATTGAATTCAAGAAAGAGTTTCTTGAATTCAAGAAGTCTATTCTTGAAGTTGAATCCTAACAACAACAATTAGCTAACAAAGAACTAATCGCCTTTGGTAGAGAATTAAAAACAAGAGATAGATTGTGAAACCTGACCCTTTAGAATAACAAGAACAACAATAAGCCTAAACTTATCACCTTTCTTGAATATCTAGAAGTGATCTAAGATTTCGAAGGAGTTTAATTTTACCACCTTAAGTTAAGTCTTGAAGGTTAAAGAATAAATCCAAGAGTAGCCACACACAAGAGTGCAAGAAAAATCTCACAATTTTTATTGATAATATCTATATTAATCTAAAATCTAAAAACAAAGAAGACACCCCTTTATATAGAGAGGGGGTCACGAAATTCCTACCTAAAAATAAGAAAATAAAGTCCTAAACTTACTTTGGACAACAAGTCCAAATACCTTAAGAAAAGAAAAAATACTAGGAAACAAAAATCAAGTCAATATTGGAAAGTAACTCCAACAATCTTAGGAAAAGGAAAACATAACCGTAACTACCTAGGAAAGTAATAAATCTAATAACAAAATATATGGAAATAAGTTAAAACCAATCTTGGATAGAATCTTGAAAGTCGCAAACCAATCATGGATAGGATCTTGGAAATCTTGAAGGCAACTTGCAAGCAACTTGGCACCAACTTGTACCCAACTTCTATCACGCCTATTGAACCTTT
>AWOL01S0042031.1:69462-87653 GCA_000715115.1 Nicotiana otophora | reverse complement strand
CTCAATACTTCTTAGGTCGCCCTCTACCTCTTCTCGTGCCATCCACAACCAACTGCTCACACCCCCGTACCGGAGCATCTGGGCTTCTCCTCTGAACATGTCTGAATNTATCCTGTCTGATCACCTCTCCTCAATACTTCTTAGGTCGCCCTCTACCTCTTCTCGTGCCATCCACAACCAACTGCTCACACCCCCGTACCGGAGCATCTGGGCTTCTCCTCTGAACATGTCTGAATCATCTAAGTCTCGCTTCCCGCATCTTGTCATCAATGGGAGCCACATGCACCTTCTCCCGGATATCATCATTCCTAATCTTATCTATCCTAGTGTGCCCGCACATCCACCGCAACATCCTCATTTCTGCTACTTTCATCTTCTGGATATATGAGTTCTTAACGGGCCAACACTCAGCCCCATACATCATGGCCGGTCTAACCACCACTTTATAAAACTTACCTTTAATGTTGGGCTAAAGAATTTTAAAAAAAATTATTTACAAAGTTGGCCAAGCTGGGTAAAGAAAGTAAAATATGGGCAATTTTGGTATAAAGGGGGTAATTTTTTAAAGAAAACATATTTTGTTTTAATTGAAGGTCCAATGTGCTTAGCTAAATAACACACGGACTAAAATAAAAATTATGCTAAAATACGAAAACTAAAAAGTTATCATCCAAAAATAAAAAGAAGAGAGGGAGGGGGGGGAGGATACCACGTATGCTCGTAATGTGCAGTACGTAGTAAAAATGGGAAACTCTTTTACGAATTCAAAATGTCTTTAATTGACTGTATGCCATCAATCTTTTTTTTTTTGGAGCATAGTATGCCATCAATCTTGATTGAAAGACACCACCAATAAGGCACCAGTCTTTACACAAACTCCTAGTTTAAAATTATAGTATTTGTTTTAAAACATAATTGTCATGAATCATTTTACTCATCTTGTCTTCTTGTCATCAGGTTTGATAAGCTGCACAGGGGCTGCTGGTATCCTGATCCACCACTCTCTAATCCGTCGGAGATCTCTTTCGCTGCTGATCTTTCTCAGAGGCATGTTCGTTGTGAAAGACTCCAAGAAAGCAAAAAGAATCAAATGTTTAAGTGGCACAAAAGCAAAAGCCAAGGCCATGATCACCAGTACAAGAGCTGTCCTGTCGGTTGCCTAAACATGATGAAAATAAAATTCATATCACCAAGAATAAATACTTTGCGAAAATTGTAGACTTAACAATGATCTTTATATATTCCAAAAATACTGAGTGCAATTATTTCAGTTTAGAGAGAATTTGTATCTAGATAACTTCTTAACTCTAAGCTTCAAGTTGTTTAGACCTTCATTTTGATTATCACAGAAAAACCTGCGCAGTATCCAATTTCTAGAGCTTCTTCAAGTCCAGCTATTGCTAGGTTTTCCATCACTTCCATGTATGCATTAAATATCTCAAACCATGAAGCTATAGTACTGACATATATTAACTCTTCAACATTATCAATGGAAGAAAAACAAATTGTTTTAAGTTTCTAGCGCTTCTGTAAAGTCCCAACTATTGCTAGGTTTTCACACTCGCTTTCATGTATGCATTAAATCTCATACTATAAAAGTGTAATCCCCTCCCATAACTTTCAATTATGCTAAGAATTAAGATATGACATCAAAACCCAAATATTGGATTGGTTTTAAGGAGTTCAATACGAGGAATATATGATAATACCTGAGGAAGGACAGCAAAAATGAGAGCTCGTACTTTCAGTAGAATAATGTTGCCACTTTGGATTAATGCCTCAAGTTGACTAATAGCTTCTTGCAATAACAAAAGCTGCTCAACAGCATTTTTTGGAGAAGGAGCTATGATTTTTAGTGGTTCTAATGGCCTCCCTTTTCCGACATTCCTATGCCAGAGCATGATAACTGCAAGCACAACTAACAGTGCAGGCAATGCATAATTTATCCATCCCCTGGAAATGAAAAAGGAAACATTTCAGAAGAGCTAAGGATCACAGGGAAAAAGGATAGAGGAAAATGGTTTTAGACAGATAGAATCAACAGTATTCTGACGGAAGACAGAAAATCGAAATTATCAGGTGAAAGCACAACAATTTTCCAGCCACCTCAAATAGAAGGAAGCTGATCAATTTCCATTCTCCTTTAACAGAAATGATTATAGTGAGCTGAATCTTACTCCAACATTATAACACCTGGAAATTACTTCTGTATGCTAAACTTGACGTAGCAAAAAAGCGAAAAAAAGGAGAAAGGGGGAAAGAATAGAGAGAAGTAGGAGAGATGAGAGGGAAGAATAAGAGAGAGATTGAGAGAGAAAGAGAGAGAGATTGTTCATTTGGTATTACTCATCAAGTCTTCGAAACAAAGTATATGATAGTCCCATAACTCCTAAAACTACTACTCCCTCTGTTTCAATTTAGATGACACACTTTCCTTATTAGTCTGTTCCAAAAAGAATGACACATTTCTATATTTAGAAACAATTTAACTTTAAACTTTTCATTCTACCCACTTTACCCTTAATAAAAAGTTTTTATAGTCACACAAATATTATGGCCCCACTAAGCTTTTGCCCCTTAAGCTTTTAGCACCACATGTTTCAAAAGTCTTCTTTTTTTTCTTCAACTTTGTGTCAAGTCAAACTACATCATCTAAATTGAAACGGAGGGAGTAAAAGTATTAGCTCTAACCAAGAAAATAAGATTAGGTAAAGCTTAATCTGTAACTAACGAACAAAACCTCATTCCTAACTAAAGATAACGTTATCTATATTCTACTTCTAACTAAAAAAACTACTACTATGCTTTAATTCCAAGCAAGTCAAAGTCGGCTATACGAATCCTCACTACCTATGTCGCTCCATTTAAACCAATTCCTAACTAAAAGATAAAGATAAATAAAATTAAAGTAATATTTATTGCTCAATTGAATGAAAATTTTGAATTAGATCGTGCTACTTTGAAATCCGATGATGTTCTCATAGTAGTCCAAGGGGTTGGTTTACTTTTTGGCATGCTTCGTGTGCTTTGCTCTTCTTCTTCGGACACATTTGGCATGATGCTAGAACCTTGTTCGTAGATGTTTTTTAGTATTGACCCAGATTTAGATGCTCAAGTCGAATTTGGACCATTTCAAAAACTTTATCTATATTGAGTAACATAATTATTCACTGATCGAGGAAAGCTTAATTCCGACCGATGATGCAAGTTGTCTAACTTCAAAAGACCCGGATGTATTGAATATAACTCGTCCTTGTTGATAGTATCAAGCATCCTCGAACTAAAAACTCTGCCTGTTATGATATCATATTGAAGTATATGATCATCTTATCTAAAAGCTTAAGCTGTTAGAGAAAGCATACTTTTATTTTCTTAATTATGCCTTCAATAATAACTAAGGATGCTAAAATTGTACCGGCTAATGAATTGGAAACTAAGCTCTAATACCAAGATTGATGTAGCACCAAAAAAAAAAATTGAAATAGGAAAGGAGGAATAATACAGAGAATTAGGAAAGATAAAAAGAAAAATAACAAACAAATAAAGATTTCATTAAGTGAAGTGCTATTCAAGTATTCCAAGCGAGGTATATGATGTTCATATTTAAAGGATAAGTGTCGAACAAGTTAAAACTCTTAAAACTACTAGTCTTTAACTAAGACATAAGAATAGAGAAAACATTATCCTTAACTAATAGATATTGGACAAAACTATATCTCTAACTAAAAATAAGGTTATTACTGCTCTATTTCTAACTAAAAGATAAAGGTAAATAACAATTAAAGATAATAAATAATATTGCAATCTTTACTGAACTACATCAAAACTTCACGCTGAACTTTTGTTCTGGAACTAGTAGAATGAGAAATATAGTTCATGTGATCTTCAAGCAATTTGCATTCTGGAAGAGAGGAGATTAGATACTGCTTCTTAATATTTTCGGTGTTCAGGGGGTAATGCCACAGGATGTAAAGAGTGTACTGCTCAGTTGGAAGAGGACCGAAACGTGCCACTGAAAGACTCTACTGAGACAAAGATGGGCTGTCAAGAACGTAGAGGAGGTAGGATGGGTAGTTGGTCCGATGTACTTTCAAGGTTTTGCACCTCTCAAGTACAAAGAAGAGAGAAAAACAAAAGCTGTCCTCGGTAAGTTGAAGTGGTGCCATGTCCTGCCTAATCACCTCTCCCTCAGTACTTCTTAGGCCTCCCTCTACCCCTCCTATGGCCCGCCTTGGTCAACCTCTCACACCTCCTAACCGGGGCACCGGTGTCTCTCCTCTTCACATGTCCGAACCATCTCAACCTCGACTCCCACAACTTGTCTTCCACAGGAGCCACACCCACCTTGTCCTTTATCACCTCATGCTTAATCATATCCTTCCTAGTATGCTCACACATCCATCTCAACATCCTCATCTCTGCTACTCTCATCTTCTGGATATGAGATTTCTTGACTGGCCAACACTCGGCTCCATAAAACATAGTCGGTCTAACTACTGCTCTGTAAAACTTGCCCTTAAGTCATGGTGGCATATTCCTATCACACAAAACACCAGAAGCGAGCCTCCATTTTATTCTTCCCGCCCCAATGCGATGTGTAACATCCTCGTCAATCTCCCCATTACCTTGAATTACAGACCCAAAATACTTGAAACTATCTCTCTTGGAGATGACTTGTGTATCAAGCCTCACGTCCACATCTGTTTCCCATGCCCCAACATTGAATTTGCACTCTAAGTACTCTGTTTTCGTCCTACTCAACTTGAAACCTCTAGACTCCAGGATCTGTCTCCACACCTCCAGCCTAGCGTTAACCCCGCTACGCGTCTCGTCAACCAACACTATGTCATCTGCAAATAACATACACCATGGCACCTCCCCTTGGATATGTCGCGTCAGTACATCCATCGCCTGGGCAAATAAAAAAGGGCTAAGCGCTGAGCCCTGGTGTAACCCCATCACCACTATAAAATAATTTGAGTCTCCTCTCACAGTTTTCACCCGAGTCTTAGCTCCATCATACATGTCCTTAATCACCCCACAGTTTTCACCCGAGTCTTAGCTCCATCATACATGTCCTTAATCACCCTGATGTACGGTACCGGCACACTACTAACCTCCAAACATCTCCATAGCACCTCTCTTAGGACTTTGTCGTAGGCTTTTTCTAGGTCAATGAACACCACATGCAAGTGCTTCTTCTTTTTTCCTATATTGATCCATCAACCTCTTCACAAGATGAATGGCTTCTTTAGTCGAGTGCCCCGACATAAAACCGAACTGATTCTCCAAAATAGACATACTCATCCTCACCCTCCTCTCCACCATCATCTCCCAAACTTTCATAGTATGACTCAGCAACTTGATGCCCCTATAGTTGTTTGTTACAATTCTAGATATCGCCCTTGTTCTTGTACAACGGACCATCAAACTCCACCTACATCCTTCGGGCATCTTTTTTGTCCTAAAAATGACATTAAACATTCAGTCAGCCACTCCAATCCTGCCCGTTCTGCTTCCTTCCAAAATTCCACATCGTCAGGCCCAGTCGCCCTACCCCTACTCATCTTCCGCATCACCTCCTCAACCCTAATACGCCTACAAACCTCAAAATCACACTGCTTTCTGAGTTCTCCAACACACCAAGCACGATGTTCCTGTCCCCACCCTCATTCAAAAGTTTATGAAAGTATGTTTGCCATCTGCGCCTAATACACGCCTCATCCACCAATACCTTGCCTTCCTCGTCTTTGATGCATCTCACTTGGTCTAGGTCCCGGACCTTCCTCTCTCTAACCTTGGCTAACCTGAACAGTTTCTTGTCATCGCCCATGTTAGTTTATAGATATGTATAGTGNCCAAAAAATGGAATCTGACAACAATTGCTCCTTCTAAAACCCTCATCTCACCGTCTCAAGGAAAGAAACATAAAATAAATAAAAAAATCTGTTAGTTTATAGATATGTATAGTGTAGTCTTGTCCCATATTGGAAGAGGAGTAATATCTCCTTGTAGTGTATAGCTATAAATAGGGACCTCTTGTATTGTATTTATCATCCAATATCAATAACATATTTTCTCCCGTACCTTCTCACATGGTATCAGAGCATTAGTGAGAAAAGATCGCTGTGCGTCATTCCAACGTTAACCGGGAAGAAAAAAAACTTAGTCATCGTGTAATTTTTCCGGTGACCTAAGGCTTGTCTAAGTGAAAGTCACTTTCTGTCGGTGTTGTGCTAAAACCAACACCACCACGAGGTAGATCGCCCTCCGACTACCAACCCCTGAAATTTTATCCGGCAGAAAAGCCGCCACGCTCCTCCATGCGCCGGCAACAACTTTTCCGGCGAGTGTTCCGGCCACTTTCCGGCCATTTTTTTCGCAAAGCTTCTTCAGGACAGTGTGCTCTCCTCAACACTCCGAGCCTACCCATCTAATTCAAATCAAATTCCGGCCACTTTATATTTTTCCGGCTTGAACAATGACCTTTTCTGGCCATTTTTTGAAAATATTTCTTCAGGACAGCTTACTCGCAAAGGAATTCCGAGTCTATCCATCCTGGTTACAACAAATTCCGACAACTTTGAAATTTTCCGGCGAGCTACAGCGTTTCCGGCAAGCTACAGTGTTTCAGGCGTGAACAGTGTTCTGTTTTCCTGCTGTAAACAGTGTTTTTCAAGCTATTTCTTCAGTTTTCTCACAGGAGTTACTTATTTCCATTATTTCAAGTTAACCATACTACTACAAATTGTAGCGACATGGGAACCGATGCTTTGAATAGTCGGATGGTTTCTTTAGCAGAGTATATTGAGTTCCTTCAGTATAAAGCATGTAAGCAGGCATCTTCTGAGATAGCTTCTGTTGTTCAAACAGGTAATAGCGTGACTTGTTTCTCCCAATCTTCATCCTCTGAGTCTTGGGTCATTGATTCAGGTGCATCAGATCATATTTCTGGTAACAAATCTCTTTTCACTACTATTTCGTATTCTCAATCTCTTCCAAAAGTCACAATGGCCAATGGGTCTCAAACCATGGCAACTGCAATAGGTCAAGCAAGCCCACTTCCTTCCTTACCTTTAGATTCAGTCCTTTATGTTCCCAATAGTCCTTTTAATCTCATAGCTGTTAGTCGCTTAGCCAAATCACTTAAATGCGCTGTTTTATTTCTTGATGACCATGTTTTTATACAGGAACGCAGTACGGGGCGGATCATTGGTACCGGGCGTGAATCAAACGGACTTTATTACCTTATCCTTGCTAAATCACATGGACTCACATCTTGTCTTCCTTCTACAACTTGTCCTGTTACTGATTCACCAGATTTATTACATAAACGGTTGGGACATCCCAGTTTGTCAAAACTTCAGAAAATGGTATCTGGTTTATCTCACTTGTCAGCTCTAGAGTGTGAGTCATGTCAGCTCGGTAAGCATACCCGCTCCCATTTCCCTCGGCGTCTTGATAATCGAGCAGAGTCACCTTTTACTTTAGTCCATTCAGATGTTTGGGGTCCTAGTCGGGTCAGTTCCACCTTAGGATTCCGCTACTTTGTCAATTTCATTGATGATTATTCCAGGTGCACTTGGATATTTTTGATAAAAAATCGATCTGAGCTGTTTTCTATTTTCCAGACCTTCCACGCTGAAATTCAAAATCAATTTGGGGTTTCTATTCGCACATTTCGTAGTGATAATGCCCGAGAGTATTTGTCTTCCCCATTTCAGCAGTTTATGAAATCTCATGGGATTATTCATCAAACATCTTGTCCGTACACATCTCAACAAAATGGGGTAGCTGAAAGAAAGAATAGACATCTTATTGAAACTGCTCGTACCCTACTCATACAATCTCATGCTCCGTTGCGTTTTTGGGGGGATGCCGTTCTTACATCTTGCTATCTTATTAATCGTATGCCATCTTCAGCTATCCAGAACCAAGTTCCATTCTCTGTCATGTTTCCCCATTTACCTTTGTTCTCTCTTCCACCCCGTATCTTTGGAAGCACTTGTTTTGTCCATAACCTTACTCCAGGAACAGATAAGTTAGCTCCTCGTGCTCTTAAGTGCGTATTTCTGGGTTTCTCGAGAACACAAAAGGGGTATCGATGCTACTCTCCTGACCTCCAGCGGTACCTTATGTCCGCGGATGTTACCTTCTTTGAAACCCAATCATACTTCACAGGTTCGGGTCATCACTTAGATATTTCTGAGGTACTACCAGTTTCATCTTTTGGAGATTCAGTCACTCCAGCTCCACCACCTACAGCTCCAGTTGTAGCTCCACCACCTATAGCTCCAGTTGTAGCTCTACCACCTATAGCTCCAGTTCCACCACCTACAGCTCCGGTTGTAGCTCCACCACCTATAGCTCCAGTTCCTCCACATAATCCAGTTCAACCTTCTGCAGCTCCACCACTCTTGACTTATCATCGTCGTCCACATCCAGCATCAGGCCCAGGTGATTCACGCCCCGCATCAGATTCTGCACCTACTGCGGACTTGTCTCCTCTTAGTCAACCAATTGCACTCCGCAAAGGTGTACGATCCACACTTAATCCTAATCCCCACTATGTCGGTTTAAGTTATCATCGTCTGTCGTCACCACATTATGCTTTTATATCTTCTTTGTCCACTGTTTCTATCCCTAAGTCTACAGGTGAGGCACTATCTCATCCAGGATGGCGACATGCTATGATTGACGAGATGTCTGCTTTACATGCGAGTGACACTTGGGAGCTTGTTCCTCTTCCTGCAGGTAAGTCTACTGTTGGTTGTCGTTGGGTTTATGCAGTCAAAGTCGGCCCGGATGGCCAGGTTGATCGGCTTAAGGCTCGTCTTGTTGCAAAAGGATATACTCAGATTTTTGGGCTTGATTATAGTGATACTTTCTCTCCCGTGGCTAAAGTAGCATCTGTTCGTCTCTTTTTGTCCATGGCTGCTGTACGTCATTGGCCTCTTTATCAGTTAGACATTAAGAATGCTTTTCTCCACGGTGATCTTGAGGAAGAAGTTTATATGGAGCAACCACCTGGTTTTGTTGCTCAGGGGGAGTTTAATGGTTGTGTGTGCAGATTGCGCAAGTCACTATATGGTTTGAAACAGTCCCCTCGAGCTTGGTTTGGTAAGTTCAGCACAATTATTCAGGAGTTCGGCATGACTCGTAGTGAGGCTGATCACTCTGTGTTTTATCGGCATTCTGCTCCTAATCTGTGTATTTATCTAGTGGTTTATGTTGATGATATTGTTATTACTGGTAATGATCAGGATGGTATTACTAATCTGAAGCAACATCTCTTTCAGCACTTCCAGACTAAGGATCTGGGCAGATTGAAGTATTTTCTAGGTATTGAGGTCGCTCAGTCTAGCTCAGGTATTGTTATTTCACAGCGGAAGTATGCCTTAGACATTCTTGAGGAGACTGGAATGATGGGTTGCAGACCTATTGACTCTCCTATGGATCCGAATGCTAAGCTTCTGCCTGGACAGGGGGAGCCTCTTAGAGACCCTACGAGATATAGGAGGTTGGTTGGCAAATTGAATTACCTCACAGTGACTAGACCTGACATTTCTTTTCCGGTGAGTGTTGTAAGTCAGTTTATGGATTCTCCCTGTGATAGTCACTGGGATGCAGTTGTTCGCATTCTTCGGTATATAAAGTCAGCTCCAGGCAAAGGATTACTATTCGAGGATCGAGGCCACGAGCAGATTGTTGGGTACACAGATGCTGATTGGGCAGGATCACCTTTTGATAGACGTTCTACGTCTGGATATTGTGTTCTAGTAGGAGGTAATTTGGTCTCGTGGAAGAGCAAGAAACAGAATGTAGTTGCTCGATCTAGCGCCGAAGCCGAATATCGGGCCATGGCTATGGCGACGTGTGAGTTAGTTTGGGTCAAGCAGTTGCTCAAGGAGTTAAAGTTCGGAGAAATCAGCAAGATGGAACTAGTGTGTGATAACCAAGCTGCTCTTCATATTGCGTCAAATCCGGTGTTCCATGAGAGGACTAAACACATTGAGATCGACTGTCACTTTGTCAGAGAAAAAATACTTTCAGGAGATATTGTTACAAAGTTTGTAAAGTCGAATAATCAACTAGCAGATATTTTCACTAAGTCTTTTACTGGTTCTCGTATTAGTTACATGTATAACAAGCTCGGTACATATGATGTGTATGCACCGGCTTGAGGGGGAGTGTTAGTTTATAGATATGTATAGTGTAGTCTTGTCCTATATTGGAAGAGGAGTAATATCTCCTTGTAGTGTATAGCTATAAATAGGGACCTCTTGTATTGTATTTATCATCCAATATCAATAACATATTTTCTCCCGTACCTTCTCACAGCCCATGCACCTGAGTTCCTCATATAAACGTTCAAACGATGCAGTCTTAGCCGCCGTGACCGCTAACTTTGCCTCTTTCTTTGCCTTCTTATAACACTCAATATTGGTTCTCTTCTCCTCGTCGGCGCTCTCTACTAGCTTCACATATGCTGCTTTCTTGGCTTCCACTATTCCTTTGACCTCCCCGTTCCACCACTAGTCCCTTTTGTGGCCCTTCGGGTAACCCTTCGTGACCCCTAACACCTCTTTAGCAGCAATCCTAATGCAATCCGCTATCGTGGTCCACATACTACTCGCGTCCCCACTACTCCTCTGGGCCCCCCCTAGCCAACAACTTATCCCTCAATTCTTAGGTTTTATCCTTAGTCAGGGCTCCCCACTTGATCTTAGGCTTACCAGGCACCGCTCTCTTCTTCCTCTCTCTCCTAATCTCCAAGTCCATCAGGACCTATCAATAGCCACTCACTCGGAATAACCTTGCAATCAGTGCATAAACCTCTATCACTCTTCTTGCAGAGAAGGTAAGCAATTTAAGTCTTGGCCATCGTACTCCGGAACGTGACCAAGTGGTCCTCCCTCTTCTAAAAGCACGAGTTAGCTACTACTAGATCGAATTTCTATACTGAAAGGGACGGGAAATAAGGACATCATGTAGGTAGGAAAGCATCCAGTACAAAGTTTACAACTATCAGTCTTCCACCCAAAGAGATATAATTTGACTTCCATCTTGCTAACCTTTTTTCACACCTTTCCAAGATTTTACTCCAAATATCTTTGGGTTTGCTTTTAGCTCCCAAAGACATCCCCAAATAAATGGTTGGAATAGTTCCAATCTCCCCTCCCAATATAAACGTCAACTGCTGAATATTTGGTACTTCATTTTCGGGAAAAATCTAGCTTTTCCTCCCGTTGATATATAGCCGAGAGATAGCTTCAAAAAGAATCATGATGACTCTAAGATACTTAACTTGGCTCTCTTCTGCATCACAAAAGATCAGTGTGTCATCTGCATATTGAAAGTGAGTTACCTCCGGCCTAGAAGCCTGATGTTTTGCCACATTGAACTCCCTGATCAATCCATTACCTTTAGCAGTTTTTAACATATTGTTCAGACCTTCCATAGCTAAAATGAAAAGGAAAGATGATAGAGGGTCACCCTGTCTTAATCCTCTTTGAGAGGGGAAAAAACTTGCGGGCGAACCATTAATTAATATGGAGATCTTGATTGTACCTATACGGAATCTAATCCAACTTATCCATTTCTTCCAAAGCCCATTTTATGAAGGATCCCCAACACTAAGTCCTAGTTCACATAGTCATATGCTTTCTCAATGTCTAACTTGCACATAATTCCTGGCATCTTCTCCTTGAGCCTTAAGTCTAAGCATTCATTAGCAATTGCGACAGCATCTATGATTTGTCTCCCTTTTATGAAGGCCATTTGTTGAGAGTCTATCAACTTGTACATCACTTTTTTCAGCCTTCCAGTAACTTAGATATCAACTTATCGATGCTTCCAATAAGACTGATACGCATTAAGTCTCTTAATTCATTGGCTCCACTCTTTTTAGGAATCAGAGCCACATGTGGTATTAAAACTCTTTTCAAAAAAATCCTGAGAACAAACCAGTTGCATTATGTCAGCCTTGATTACTTGCCTGCACTTGATAAAGAAGCCCATAAAAGAGATCATAATATTAATCCAACGGAATAAGACATAAAAGGGTACATGTTTCCCTCAGTTTTAGGAATTAGAGCCGCATATGGTATTAAAACTCTTTTCAATAAAATCCTGAGAACGAACCAATTGCATTATGTCAGCCTTGATTACTTGTCTGCACTTGATAAAGAAGCACATAAAAGAGATCATAATAGTAATCCAACGGAATAAGACATAAAAGAGTACATGTTTCCCTCAGTTTTAAAAGACAAGAAGGCAAAAATTCCTCTTATAATTTTCTTTCTCCCTCATAGTCCCTTACCCCTTTGCTCTTACCCCCCAAGCCTCCTCCGTTTCAGTCACGTTAAGTCTCTTCTCCCGTTTTTCAGTGTCGCATTATCTATATTTCTCTTGTTGGGTTTTCTTCTATGGTTTTCCCTTTCTACTTTTTTATCTTGAAAATTTCTTCTTTTGCCACAATCATGTTCTTTTAATTTCCTCCTTTTTTGGGTCTTGCGTTATCTCTCTTTTACTTTTTGCTTTATTGTTCTGGAGAATTACAAGGTAGGGGGAAGGCTTCGTACACACTACCCTCCCCAGACCCCACTATGTGGGATTATACTGGGTTTTTTGTTGTTGTTGTTCTAGAGCAAATATTATTGGTGAAAATATGAGTTTTTGGCAATTTCTTTACACATCAGACACTTGTGAATTAAATTTTTTATTCAGGTTGAAAGAGATGTAGACTAGATATATATAAGGATCACACGAGTAGTGTTATATACCAAACACATATCAAAGTGTAGCGAGCTCATTCATTAACCCCTTAACACTACCCAGTCAGGAGGGATAGTTAATCCAGACTATCCCATTATGGGCTACACGACCCTGGTGCTTTATGTACCCCAAAGATGTATTTCCTCCTTTAGATATTCACAAGCTAACTGATTGTTTTTATAAGTCAGTAGCCAATTGAATGTTTCATCTTCAACACTCATTTCTTTTGAAATATGTAGATGTAGGTCTAACTGGCTGACTCATATAATGAGAGATTACTAGACTTTATGAAAAGGTGAGAAAGGAAGGGACTTTATAGGCGTATAAGAGCAATATGGCTTCTTAAAGAAAGGGAGAGCAATGTGGCTTCTTGTAACAGCACTCGTGTTGCAAAAATCAATTTACAGGCTTGTTGTAACTCTTTTTAAAATTTGAAACAATACAAGAACTATGTAAATTTACAGCATTGCCTCCTCCATTACGGAGCCTTATTGTGATTTATTTGGAATTCTATAGAGTCACAACTAATTTCTATGAGAAGGTAACGAGGAATGGGAAGAGAAGGCAATGCACATCCAATAAGGAGAAATTTGGACACGAACTCTGTCCCGCACATAAGATAAAGGAAAAGATAAGTCTTAGATACCTGATTATAGCATAGCTTATAAGCACCATAAATAACATTGACTTCCATGGATTTTTCCATGAAGCTAATTGTTGAAGGTGGTTAATTGATTCGAAGAGAGGGAAAAGCAGCTCCTGTGAAGAAAAAAAAGGTGATCTTGAGGAATGAGGAAACATTATGTACTATTAGTTCTACGACTAGTAAGTTTCTAAGCAGCAATGATGCATCACAAATCAAGTATCCCATTTATGAAGTGATACTCTTCAAAGATGAGGTGCAGGAACTCGTTTCAAATTTTAAGAACAAGAAGCAAAGCCAATGAAGTATCCTCATTAATGAAGTGATACTTTCAAAGATGAGGTGCAGGTACTCCTCAGTTCTAATTTTACAACAATAAGCAAAGCCAACCAAAGGATGCCACAAATTAGTGGAGCTGCTAACTACTCTAAAAACAAAAGACATATGAACTGCTGAACAACAATCAAGCTACGTTCTTAATTCCCTAGAAAAAAAAAAGAACTGCAGCTTTTCAGATTTGCACCATTTTTAACCATAGGATCGACTGAAGTAACTCACAATTTAAGGCAGCATTCCTGTTCGAGGAACTGTCCTTAGCAGGGATCAACTATCAAAAACAGAACAAGTAGCAGCAATCTCCAGGATCACAGGAACGATACGTTAAGCAAAAAGAGAAAGACAAAGGAGTTCACTGCACACCTTCATTACAGCTAAATTAGTATCAATTCCTTCAACTTTGACTTGGTCAACTGTTGCCTGTGCAGCTTCAGCCCTTCCAATGTTCTTCATTGACTGCTTGACAGCATTTTCCAGAGGATTTACCTCACCAACACAGACATCTCCAACCAAATTTGTTGCTTCTCCAATTATGTCAACCTCCTTGCATGAGATAATACCAAGTCTACAAAGTGACACCCGTGATACTGGGTGTATCACCTGTCTCCTTGCACTAGGAGAACCCAATAATCCACGATGATTGCCGACAGATTTCATGAGTGTCAAGCGGCTTGATAAAGTTTCCAAGATCGCATCTCCTCTAGGAAGACTTTCTGCCAAGTTAAAACACAGTAGGGTTTTATAGTTGGAAGAAGATACCTTAAAAGCCTCTCTTACTGCCCTGTATCGGTAAATTCCAAGAACAGCCCTAGCGAGTGCTTCAAACTGCTGACCCTCTTTGATATTATACTTCCGAGTAAATTTGTGAGCATGGAAAATTTCAAGACAGATATCCAACCAATAGTCCCGTCTTGAACTTCCTTTAAATTCCGGAAATTCAAAATATGCAGGATCTACCCTGTACAAACTTAACGTTAGTAGTCCCTGGAGAGTTAGGATACATAGCTTCAACTGAAAACATGAAACTTACATAGATGACGACTTGTACATAACAGCTTTGTCAAAGAGGCGAGCACCTAAAGGTCCAGTTAGCTCAGGCTTAATGATCTGTTTCAAGTCGGATGCTAGATCAAATCGCACTGCTTTATCATATAAGCCCATTCCAGACTCAAAGTAGAGAGCATAGTTGGTTAATGTCAACCTTCCTGGATGAAAGGGAAAATGGAAGAATAAAGCATCTTAGCAACTAAGGGGGGGAAAAAAGGCAAAGGACTAAATATACAACAAACGATCAGTAGACAGATAGATTTCTTTTTCTTCTTCTCTATGAGTAAACAGATAGTTCTTAACTAGCAGTTGATAAGTACAAATATTTTCACTTGCCCAACGTAGGTGATCACCTTCCCTCGTAAAGTGAAGGTGTAATTGTTTATGGTATTTGCTTATATCAAACCCTATATGAATCATCATCATCAGGCGGAAAGTTCTAGAAATATGCTTCTTCATAAAGTCTTTTCGGATCAAAGTAGTTCTTGGTAGGTGGGGAACAATATAAAAGTGAAGGTCCAAATGTATAATAGCTAATGATATTTGCCTATATCTAACTCTATACAAATTATCATCAGAAGTAAAGTTTTGAAAATATGCTTCTTCGTGAAGTCTTTTTTTTTCTTTCCGAGAAAAGGTAAGTTTGTCACGAAGTTTTTACAACAACAACAACAACAAACCCAGCTTAATCCCACACGTGGGGTCTGGGGAGGGTAGTGTGTACGCAGCCTTACCCCTACCCTATAAAGGCAGAGAGGTTGGTTCCGATAGACCCTCGGCTTAAGGAACGGTAAAAATAAAGCAATTTGTAATGAAGTCTTTACGATCAAAATTGTTCTTGGTAAGCTTTGATTAAGAAATAGATAAGTCTCCTAAATGAGTGAACAGATCAAATTTCTATTGGAAATTCGTATTTGCAGTATTAGAATCAACAAAAAAAGCACCTAAACCTTCACTTAGTTCAAGAAATTATTAAGCTTGATAGCTTTGTTAATAGATACAGTCAAACCTCTATATAACATCCACCTTCTATAACAATTTCACTATAACAGCCAATTTTTCTTTAAAATCAATTCTTTATGTTATATGTTACCTCTTTGCAACAGCTTTCTACCTATAATAGCAACAACCATCAATATAACAGTACACTTTTTGTAAACTTACCCCTCTATGACAACCTTACTCAAATATTGATTGATTTTACTATTTCCCACTTCTGCTGCTAGTCATTTATTTTCATGATAAAGAAAGCACTAGTGCAGCTTTGCTATCATAACCACATATTGAACTAGAGTCTCTTAGATTACTAATAAAAGGTCTAGAGATTTTGAACAAATATTTTGGAACTTTAATACATCATTTTTGACAAAGAATATTACATCAATACATACTTCAATCATTAAGGATTTTTCCGTTGAAAGATGAACATATTTATATCCCATTGGGTAAGAGTTCACCATCTTTTAATTAGTGAAATATGAATATCTTTTGAGATTTTAAATTTAAATAATCTTTTTATCTTTTATAACATTAAAATATGAAAAGCAAACTGATATTTTATATATTTTTGTGACCGCCAAATAAGATTTAAATGTCAAATGTTGTTATAGGTGTATATTAGCCAATCGCTATAACCAAAAAAAAAACGGAACAAACGTGGCTTGACTGTATATCAAACATGATAAATAGCACAATTTATTTTCTCGATTTGATTTATCTGATTATTTTGCATTTGACAATTCAAGATCCCTGGAATTCTTTTAACCGATGTTTGATATGGATTAAAGTCAAAATAGTCAACCAACAGACTCCTTATCCTCCAATTCCCATATTTGGTACAGTATTAAAAGTCAAATTAGCCAATTATCAAACTTAGTATTCTTCAATTCCCTAGTTATCTTGTTTAGACGGGTTGATATTAGTATCAAATTTAGGAATCCCACATGTAATACATCTTAAATTACTGTTATCATCCCGCCTAAAATTAGGGTGAGGGTCAACCTTTTCTTCATTCCTCTTCATCTCCCTCCAAAAGCAGCAGCCAGTGTTTTTAAGAGCGAGAAGCGCAAAAAAGCGACAAGGGCTCGCCTCGCTTCAAAAGCGAAGCGCAAAGCGAAGCGCACGCTTTATTAAAGTGAAGCGCAATTCTTAAAAAACATAATGTAAACCTTGCAAAGACACAATATAAAATTATAAATAATCAAAAAGTTCAAATTGTCAAAATCAAAGCTACTAAATTACTAGAATCAACCTCTTATTCTTCTACTCTTCTTGTTCTTCTTCAAGATTGTCAAAATCTTGAATTCCTCTATTATCTTCATATTGCTCGTCATCTTCCTCCTCCCCCTCCTCTTCCTCTTCATGATCACTTTCATCTTCATCAATTAGGGATAGGGATCGACTTGTGGTAGCCACACTTTTTCCCTTCCTAATCGAGCTTGAACTTGAAGTATTCCCCCTTAAACCATAAGGATTCTCCCCAACTCCACTAGCAACCGCAACATCACCCCAAGTGAAATTAGAATCGCCTTCANTCTTTTTAAAAAAGGGCCCTCTTTTTAAAAAAGGGCCATCTTTTTAAAAAAACAGACTCAGTGTCGCTTTTTTAACAGAAGCGATCGCTTCGTCGCTTTGCTCGCTTCGTCGCTTCGTCGCTTCCTCCGTTGAAGCGTGCGCTTCCCTCGGTCGAGTCGCCTCAGGCAGCTAGAAGCGACACTGAGTCGCGTCGCGTCGCTTCGCGCTTAAAGCGACGAAGCGATCGCTTTTCTAAACACTGGCAGCAGCCACCATTTCCCTTCAGACTCCACGTTCTTTTAGTTTGGTTTGCTTCCCGTTTACCTCATTTATCTTGTTCATACCTACCCAAAGTTATCGTCTTCTACCCCACCTTCTGCTAATAATCTTTCCCTTCCCTTACACAACTGTCCCATCACCTCCGACCACTCCCCCTTCCCTCCACATCGTCAATGTTCTTATTTTCTTGCCTTCAATTTCTTTTTCTTTTTTTTGGTTTCCCACCCGGTGTCCGGTATCCACATTGGGGCCCGACTAAATCCGGATTCGCGCCGGGAAGTCCCACATTGGGGGGGTAAAGCACTCCCTAACAAAGGCGACACTATACCCAGGGACTCGAACCCGAGACCTCTGGTTAAGGATGAACGAGTATTTGCCACTCCACCACAACCCTTGTTGGTTCTTGCCTTCATTTCCTTCCTCTTCTTCCCTTCCATATTACCCACACGTGCTTTTTTCCTTCCTTTTTTACCTTTTTCTTATTTTTCCCTTTTCAAAAATTCAAAAACTTTAAAAATGAGCATTTACAGTTCACCTGAAATGGCAAGTCTCGTTCGTTCGTCTACCGTTTTTTTTTTTTTTTAAAAGGTAATAA
>AWOL01S0042031.1:56528-68617 GCA_000715115.1 Nicotiana otophora | reverse complement strand
TTTTTTTTTTTTTGAAAAGGTAATAATCTATATATATATATATATATATATATATATATATATAATTGAGGGAATAGAGAAGATGACTTGGCACCTCTCATAAGCCAAGAAATCTATTTATCTTTTTTCTCTATTTTTTACATTTTCCCCATTCAATAGTTTTATTTTATTTATTTTAAAGTCCAAAAGTCATGTCCCTTGAGCGATAATCAATGAAAAATAAGTGCAGAAGTCATTATTAATGAATAAACAATCGTTTTTTCCCCAAGAGAACCCAATGGCAATATTTTATCACATGTAACAATTATGTACCGAATATAATTCCTCATTGCAATGGTAAGGAATTTTTGTATATGAATGTTGATGGGTTTTTAGTTTTTGATGCGTTGTCAGTTTAAACGGTTGTAGTTATTATTAATTGTTATTATTCATTTCTGCTTTTTTAGTTTTTCTAATTTTGTTGATCTTAGTTGGGAAGTTTGTACTTTGAACTGTGTTTTAAGCCTTTTTCTGCTTGAAGTGCAGAAAATTGGAATTTGTTGTGCTTCGCGTGTTAGTTTCTGATGTGTTTTTTTTTTTGAGAAGGTAACATATTTGTATATTAGTATATAGACTTCACTAAAATTGTGAAATCACCCATACTTACAAACGGGAGTGCCCAAAAAAAAGAAAACACTTATAATCCTTGGTCTTCTCACAAGGAATCTAGCACATCAAAAACGGATTCATGATCCTCCAAAAACTTTCCTTTACACCAAAAATAAAAAAGAGCTAGACATTTCATCTTCATCTTCTGAATGTTACTGGACTTGTCTTCAAAACATCTCTGATTTCTCTCTTCCCAAATTGTCCACCATATGCAGGTTGGGACAATTCTCCATCTCTCTTTATGACTAGAAAGATTGCCCTCTTTATTCCAGCAAGCTAGAACATCAAGTAATCTTTCCGGCATTGCCCATAAAATTCTCCTTAAGCTGATGAAGATTCTCCATATTTCTACAGTGAACTTGCAATGCAAAAAGAGATGACTAATTGTCTCTGCCTCCTCTCCACATAAGTAACATCTAGAGTACAAGTGGTAACCCCTCTTGATTAATTTCTGATGTTTTCATTCTCTCTATTTTTGGTATCATTGATTTTGACTTTGTGCTTTTTTTTCCAGGGTGATTGGTGTATGTAGTTGCAGTATTTGGAATATTTTGTTTCCTCAGAAATTGTAGAGTCGTCTTTTAGTTAGCATATCCTGAAGCAATTGTGAGACGTTTAAAGTTTATCATGATGGATGACAATTGAATGCATAGTGCACATTATTTCTTTTCGTCCAAAAGGAAAAATGCTTGTGCCAATAGATTTAATTTCATGTGAAAAAGAAACGACGGTAAAATAATTTTATGTTTTTATCATTTATTTTTAGTAATTTTCTTTACACCTAAACCAACATATACAAGGATTCAAATACAAAAATACTTTCTTCAATTATTTATTTTTCTTTTTTCTTTCCCCTTATCTTTTTTTTTGGGTTTTCAAATAGTGGGTGACATTTCGATCGCTATAAAATAAATTTCTGAGTAAAGTGTAGTTTACGAGAGAAAAACCTTTGAAGAATTCCTTCCTATAAATTCTGGTCAATTTCGTAGTGTCTTTTAGAGAAAAGTTTCTTTCCTTTTTGTTACTAAAAGTAGGTGGAGACTGGTATGTGAAGCATCTGAATTATGTTTATCATGCATTTTAGGACCTAAGGCTATATCCCATGTATGGTCGTAATTCATAGTATAATTTTCTAAAAGTTACCTACTTGTATACTTATTTAACAATATTTTTGTTGTGTCAGTAATATCTAATTTTAGAATATTTTGTTGTTCTAAGATGGAAATATGGGAGGTTATTATACGCGAAAATTGATTGGAGCAAAAATGTCTATATATGAAGGGAGTGTTAAATTGGTAATAAAATTTATTTGATGAAAAAATATATTTTTCAAATTTTACGAAAAATTAATGGGAGGGAAAAGAAGAATAAATTTGATTATTTTACAAGGGATAACAAATTCTAAATATTTGAAGTGAAATAACAACTATGGGTCGGAAGAAAAGAGAGGAGAGAATCAAAGAAACGGAAGACATGAAAAGGAAAAGAAGAGGGAAAAGGAAAAAAAAGAATCATCTAAGGGAAGGGGGAAGAGAAAGGAAACAAAGAAGGAAACTTTGGAAAATAACGTTCTAACCCAATAATAGATGAATAAAATACAAAAAACACATCTTATATTGCTTGATTTGACCTTATAAAAAATAAATTAAATAAATACAAAATACACACCAAATATCATTAACTCAAACGCTTACAGAATTGTAGAAAATGAAAGTACTCTTTGAGAAATATAACAAAATATGTGTAGAATAATAGGAAAAAAATTATCAAGTCTAAAGTTTCTAAAAGCATTTAGTGGAGTTCTAAAATTAGTAGAAAATAATTTTCTTTGTAACTTATCTTTTCCTTGAACGAGAAGAAACTAAAATAAACTATTAATAGAATAGCAAAAATGAGATCTAACTCTTCTTTACCCACACAAAAATATTTAGTTAGAAATGACTATTATATGAGAGAATGAAACTTAGGTGCGTACAGTAAATAGATAGAGGCTTGTAAGAAGTTAGGAGTTAGGACTAGAGGTTTCAGTGGTTTATTTGTTACATATCTTTTCTTCTATTTTCATTATTTTTCCATCTATTCAGGAAAATGTGTGTTAGGACTCACGAAATCTCTCCCAAGAGCATTTGATAGAATTTAGAAGTGTCAATGCATCAACACATATTGTACAAGCAACTGAGTTTTATTTGAATATTTAAGTGCTCATACAAAAACGAATGTAGGCAATAAACTTTTTGGTTTTTTTGTTTTGTAGTGCTTTACTTGCCTAAATTATTGTTAGTATGATATCCATAGACATGATTTTTATAGATGAGAATGCAATTAACTATTTCTCATGGTTCTTCTTCTATCTCGATAAAATTTAACCGATAAAAGCTATTTCATAAATTGGTATTTTTTTAGGAAACAACCGCGCAAAGCGCGGCCAATTTAACTAGTTGTATTTATAAACAACACAAAGTTAGTCCTAGAGTTTCTGTACAGTGCAAAACACCAAAAGTATGGCCCTCATGTAATCCTAGAGGGCCTCTATGGGTTCTAGTAGAGTTTATGCCTCATTTACGTATTCCGTTTTACACCAAAAATGAAATAACATGATAGAATCTAACTTAATCCACCAGACTGTTTTGTGCTTCTCTCTAAAATATTTTGTGTTTCTTTCTCTCCAAATCACCCCCAAATACAGGCTGGAATAGTACTCCGCCTGCTATTTCTTGCTTTGTCCAGCCCCTGCCACCTATACTAGCAATACAAAAGATCATGTGTATTCCCAGGCATGGACCATTTGATTCCGACGAAGTCAAGAATAGCTAATCAGTAATAAAACAGTGCAAAAAAAGTGATTGAGGTTTCTGTTTGACTGCCATATAAGTAGCACCTGCTACATAAAGACAACCTTTGTTTCTCGAGATTATCAACAATAAGGCAAGTTTGGGACAAAGGGTTGCTAATGCTGCTCTAGAAGCTAATGGACGTCATCATTCGGGATGGAAAAGTGTGTAACTATCCAACCGATCGTTTTGAGTTATAGCATATCGTTCCCTTATGAGACTTCCTACTTCACACAGGTTCATTTGGTGATCGTGTCTTGCGGGTACGGGTGGTTCGGGTCCTAAAGAGCCCGAGAGCGTATTGGTATGCCTACTTGTTAACTAGAAATCTTAAAGAGCATAGAGTTAACCAAAGTCAACAATATGAGTAAACGAGCTTAAATTCATGTTTTGAAGGTACCAATAAGGTTTGGATGATGATATTTAACTTGTACATATGTTCGAATTTGGACCCAAGTGGCTCGGGTGCGATTCAGCGCTATTGCATGGAAGTTAGAAACTTAAGAGTTCATAAGCTTGACTTGGACCTTGATTTCGAGTTGTAGTGTTTCCCTTTGTGTTCTGAACCTTTGGATAAATCCATATAGTGTATGTTGTTGAGATGGTTTGGAGGGGCCACGGGCGGCTCGGGTGAGTTTCGAGGTGTTCGGGGAAGGTTTTTAAGGCAAAAACCAACAAAATCAGTAATAAAATTGCAGCAGCAGCCATGCCAATCATTTTCTGCAATTTCAGCCACTTTTCAGCACTTGCATAAATAGCATGATTTCAAACTTTGAGTTCATTTCACCATTTTAGGAGCTAGGAAGCTCGGATTAAGGGGAGTTTTGGTGGGATTTTCATATACTATATTGGGTAAGTAATTCTAACTTGAATCTGTGATTATTACATGAATCTATCTTCGATTTTGCCTTAGAATCAAGGATTTTAAAGAGGGAAAAAGGGATTTTGAATCAAAACTTAAGAAAGTAAAATTTGAGGTTTTGAATACCAATTTGGACTCGAATTTGAAAACAAATTACATATTTGGACTCGGCAGGTTATGGGCCACCGGGATTTGATCTATGTATCGAGTTTTGACCATGTGGGTCCGAGTTGACTTTTTGTTGACTTTTGAGATTTTGATAAAGAATGAATCTTTTTCACGTGGGATTGATTCCAATAGCATTATTTGACCTTGTTGAGTATTATTTGACTAGATTGTGACTTTTGGAGGCTATAGAAAAAGGAAAAGGTGTTCTTGAAGGTTGAAGCTTATTTTGGAGAAGGTAAGTGTCCTGCCTAATCTCGAATTAGGAAATTTTGCCTAAATGGACTTTTGTGCTATATGTTATGTGTAATGTGTTTGGGGGTGACGTATACACCAGTTGACGAGCATAAATGCGTATACCAAGGCTTTCCATGCTTGGGTAGAATTTAGACCTTTTAATGCTTTGTTTTGATACATGTTCTCCTAGTGATATGCTTATTTGTTTGACTACTTGAGCTTTCTTATTCACGTTAGAGATCATGTCTAGGCTCTTGATAGCTTATTTGGATAATGATGGGCTATTTGTATATTGGATTACATATTATAGTCGTACTCATACACTATTGTTTTTTTGAGAAGGTAATATAATGTATATTTATATATAGACTGCACAAAAGCTGTGGAGTCCCCCTCTAATTACAAGGAGAAATGTGACAAAAAACCATTCCTACTCCTTTGTCATCTACAAGGAGCCTAAAACATCAAAAATAGATTCATGAACTTCTAAATACTGTCCTTTACACCAAAAATAGAAAAGAACTAGACACTTCATCTTCAACTTTTGGATATTACTATATTTTTCTTCAAAGCATCTCAGATTCCTCTCTTCCCAAATTGTCCACCAGATGCAAGCCGGGACAATCCTTCATCTCTCTTAACTAGAAAGATTGCCTTCTTTGTTCCAGCATGCTAGAACTTCAGGTACTCTTCTCGGCATTAACCCACAAAATTCCCCTTAAGCTCATGAAGATCCTCCATAATTGCACAGTCAACCTAAAATGCAAAAAGAGATGATTGATTGTCTCTGCCTCCTCTCCACAGAGGTAACGTCTAGAGCATAACTGATATCCTCTCTTGATCAAATTATCCAGAGTCAGAACTGCCTCTTTAGCCATAATCCTACATTATACACGCGTACATTCCACACGTTTCTCTCTCTTGTCCATATGCATCATATATACTTATCTCTTGTACATATGCATACATCTCTGCATATGGTTCTCTTATATGGACTGAGGTTATGGCACGATAGGATATTCCCCGTGGTTGAGCTGATTATGGCACGATGGGACATTCCGTACAGTTTATGTGATTACGGCCCTTATGTGGTCCATCCGGTTGATATGATTATGACCATTCTGTGGTCTTTTTGGTTGATATGATTATGACCTTTGCGCGTGAACAGTGAAGACCTTGGAACGTCAAAAATCTGCCTTCAATTTTGGATGAGGAAAACAGTGGATGCAAAGACCATTCAAACATGAGGAAATTTTAGGTGTAATCAAGGAATGCAATGTGGATAAAGCACCCCGCCCAGATGGATTACCATGGAATTCTACAAAAGATGTTGGGGCACCATCAAGAAGGACCTTTCCAATGCAACAAACCACTTCCAGTCTGATGACAGTTTTGTGCGAAGTCTAAATGCGTCATATATTGCTCTTATTCCAACAACAAAAATGGCACGAAAGAGTTGAAGGATTTATAGGCTGATTAGTTTAATGGGAAGCCTTTCAAGGTACTGTCCTAACTTCTTGCAAATAGGCTCAAGACTAATGGGACAGTTGGTTTCATCCCCATAGATGACTTTTGTAAGTGGAAGACAGATTACGCATATCAATCATTGCAAATGAGTGTCTTGACTCCAGACTAAGACAAAGGAAAGCAGGAATCATGTGCAAATTATATATAGAGAAGGTTTTTGACGATGTGCATTTGACATTCCTTAATTATTATTTTTTTATAAGTAAAAGGTTTTATTATTCAACTAGTACCAAGCTGGTACAGAAAACAAAGTACAAGGCATCAGTATAACTTTTTCACCAACATAGTTACATATTCCCCCCTAGTAAGTAAAAAAAATCCAGATATTGATCCATTCTATCTAGGATATTACTATAACAGCACAAATAAAAGTTCTTAATACATTTGTTTTCTACTCTAGATATTAGCAATCTCTTCCCTTCGAAGCATGCCTTGTTTCTATCTAGCCATAAAGTCCATAGAATGCAATTAGGGATGGTTTTCCAGATTTGCTGTAAATTCCTTTTGACTCTTTGAGACTGCCACATTATCAACATGTCACTGATCTTATGTGGTAACACCAGGGATATGCCAATGATGTTAAGAAACAATTCCCAACATTGCCTTGAGAATCTACAGTGCAAGAACAAATGCTCAACAGTTTCCTACTCTGAATTACAGAAGTAACATCTGCTGCATAACGAAAAGCCTCTTCTCTGCAACTTATTCTGAGTTAGACAAGCACCCCTAGCTGCTATCCATCCAAAACAGGTTGCTTTCACCGGTGCTTTTGTTTTCCAGATCACTTCCCAATGCCAATTAGAGATTCCTTGACTATTTTGCTGCAGCAACATCTTGTAGCAATTATTCGCTGAAAATAACTTATCCTTGCTATTGATCCAAATCAGCCTATCAGCATTGTTCTGATCTACTGAGCAAGTATTTAATTGCTGAAGTAGTTGACAAAAGCTATCCAATTCCCAATCGTTTAGGTTTCTTCTGAAAGTAATATTCCATCCAGAATTTGAATTGAAATCAGCAATATAACCTTCTTTATTTAAAGCACAGTTAAATAACTCTGAATACCTGCTTTTAAAACTCTCATCTCCACACCATGTGTCCAGCCAAAATTTAATTCTACCACCATTTCCTACCTCCAATCTGGTATACTGCAAAAATTCATCCCACCAATCACTTATTTCTTTCTAGATTCTCCCACAATTTTTCAACTGGGAAGAATTTTGTTTCCATCCCATCTTATCTCCATAAATAGCATCTATAATTCTCTGCCAAATTTTCCTGAAGTGTATCTCCATAGCCATTTAAAAAGCAAACTTCTATTATGCAATTTCAAATTTCTCACTCCCAATCCTCCTTTTTTTTTTTGTCTTCAATGACTACTTGCCACTTGACCAAATGTATCTTCTTTTTGTTCGAGTTCCCATCCCATAAAAACTGCTTTCTTATGGAATCTAATTTCTTCTCAATTGATGCAGGCATCCTGAACAAGGACATAGTGTAAGTAGGTATCCCATCCAAAACACTATTTATTAAAGTCAACTTGCCCCCCATTGACAAGTATTGCTTTTTCCATGGAGTCAGCTTACCGTTGCACCTATCAATGACCCCTTGCCAGATGCTTTTTTTTTTTTCCTTTTTGCAACCAAAGGCAATCCCAAATAAACAGTGGGAAAATTTTCTACTTTACAGCCCAAAATGTTTGCCAGATCGTCCACACAATCATCAGCATTAATACTGAAGATGCTACTCTTAGCCAAATTGATCCTGAACCCAGTGACTACCTCAAAACATAACAGAACTCCTTTCAAATACAAGATTTGATTCCTATCAGCTTCACAAAATAAGAGAGAATCATCAGCATACAAAATATGACTGAGCAGCATACCTTCCTGATCATTTCTACCTATTTGAAGGCCTCTTATCCAACCCAAACTTTCTGCTTTCCTTAACATAGTACTGAGAATTTCCATAACCATGACAAACAAATAAGGTGACAGGAGATCCCCCTGTCTAATACCTCTATGGGAAACTAAAAAAAAACTTGGGGATTTCCATTAATAAGAATGGAGAAATTCACTGTTGAAATGCAAAATTTGACCCAATCTATCCATTTCTCCCCAAAATTCATTAATCTCAACAAATTCAATAAACACTGCCAATTGGCATAATCATATGCTTTCTCCAAATCAAGTTTGCAAGCCATCTCTTTCTTTTTTCTCCGCATCAGGTTATCTAGACTCTCATTTGCTACAATAGAAGCATCAGATAATAGCCTCCCTTTGATAAAAGCATTCTGATTAGGAGATACTAGCTTGCTTATTACTGTCTTAAGTCTCTCTGTTAGCAACATTGAAATGATCTTATACACACTCCCCAATAGACTGATAGGTCTAAAGTCTTTAACCTCTACTGCTCCTTTCCTTTCAGGAATTAAAGCAATAAATGTAGAATTCAGACTTTTGACAAAATGACCATTTCTATAAAATGCATCAACTGCCTTCCATATGTCCATTCTCAATATGCTCCAACACTTTTGGAAAAAACACATACTAAAACCATCAGGACCAAGAGCCTTGTCACCTTTAAAGGATTTGATCACCTCATCTAATTCCTCCATATTAAAAGCTCTTTCCAACCATTCTTTTTCATTCTCTGTCAATCTCTGAACGTCATCATTTTCCCATTGTGGCCTCCATGGTTCAGTTTCGCTATAGAATCTTATAAAATTCCAAAATGTGATCTTTAATAACTCCCTCATCCTCCACCAAATCATCTCCAATAGCTAATTTATCAATATTGTTAAATCTTTTGTGAGCATTTGCCTGCTTATGGAAGAACTTAGTATTTTTGTCTCCTTGTTCAATCCACAGGCATCTAGACTTCTGCCTCCATGAAATTTCTTCAGCCTTTGCCACTTCTTCTAGCTCTTTCTCGATGGATATTCTTTCCGCCTCATATTCTGCTTGTTGCTCAATTGACATAGTTCTTCTAATATGATCTAGCTCTTCCAGTTTTGCCAAAGCATTATTTTTCCTGCCTTCTAACTTTCCAAAAGTCTCCCTATTCCACTTTATCAAGTCTTTTTGTCAACAGCTTTAATTTTTTTGCAAGAATTACATCAGCTTCCCCTTCCACCTCATAAGAATCCCACCAATTTTTCATCAAATCAGTGAATCCTTTATGCTCAAGCCACATATTTTCGAACTTAAAATATCCTTTCCTTTTTTCCAGTCACCACATTCTAAGAGAATTGGACATGATCTGAAGTGGTTCTTGGCAACACTCTTTGCTTGATGCATTTGAAATGTTGATCCAATCTAGATGCACATGAACTGTCCCTGTTTCTGAACCATGTGTAATCACCACCATGCAGAGGGATGTCAATTAATGATAACTCATTAATGATATTTGAAAATTCTTTCATAGCTCTTGTATTTCTGTCCTCTACCATTTTTTCTTCCATAAATCTGCTAACATTAAAATCTCCTCCCACTGCCCAAGGTTGTGAAATAATTCCACTGATAGCTGCAATCTCATTCCATAAGTTTTTTCTCAACTTTCTATTACAGGGGCCATAAACCCGTGAAACCAAATTGATGCCTCGTGTTAATCTCTTCCAAAATTACAGTAATAGAATGTTGGCCCAAGTGTTTGTCTATGCAACTCCACCTCCTTTTATCCCAATAAATCAGGATCCCACCACTCCTCCCTTGAGCCTCCAGTTCTACCCAATCTGACCACCTTGAGCCTCCAATTTATCTGATACATGTACCACCAACATGTTTCATTTTTGTCTCTACTAGGCATACTATGTCTGCATTCCATTTCTTCAACAAAAGATAGACCATTTTTCTTTTCTCCTTATCATGTAGTCCCCTCACGTTCCAACAAATGCTTTTCAGATTCATTGAGTATTACTTAAAGCCCTCCTACCCCTGCTTCTTCCTCCACTACTAGATTCCCTTTTAAACCCCACTCCAAATTCTAAGGCTTTTAACTCCCTTTCACCCCTCTTACCAGGAGAGGCATTACTTCCAGAAGAAGGCTGCTTCTTAGGTCTCCCATTTTCGATTCGAAGCAACAATTCCAATAATTTATCTTCAATTTCATAAGATTTGATCCCCAATTGCTTGCTAATCTTCATCATATTCCTCTTTAGCCATTTTTTATGCTTCCATTTGATTCAACCTCTCTTGTATATTAATCCTCGTGCCACTGCAACCTCAAAGTGTCTTGAACTTCTGCCACCGCAATCGGATCTACAGAGATTGGAAGGTCTGATTCAGCTTCACTATTAGAGAAGAAACATATCGACCGGCCTTCACTATCCTCAAACACCCCATTAGTATCATCTTCTTTCTCAGAGTACTCTGACATTTGGCCTGTATCTTCCACCATGTTGTGTCATCTTCTTGCCCAGGATTCTCAATCCCTAGGCTTGATTCTTCTTCCCTTGCACATGGATGCTCCAAATTTCTCGAATCTCCATTGCCTCCATCTTGAACCTGGACTAGGTTTAAAGTTTTAATTTTCGAAGTATGGGATTCTTCCTGGAATGACTCGACTTCTAGTCTCAAGGGATCGTAATGTGTAAAGTCTTCAGACCCTAAACGGTTAAAAGGGTTTTGTTTTAAACTGCATGGGTTAATCCACTTGGGCCTAAAAAAAGTTTTCCATGTTGCCCTTTTTTTGGCCCAACTTTATTCCACTTTCGATTTGGGCCAGAACAGACAGAAATACCATTCATATCTCCTGGCCCATAGTTATTATTAATCTGCTCAACCAATTTTGACAGACCAGGTATATCATTCTTACTCAACTCTTTCTCTTTCTTTGACACGTGTCCATTAATCATTTTTGGATTAAATTCAGTAATTACTCCTTTGTCTAGCATGCGAGAGTGTAACCCCTCTCGAAGCGTTTTTCTCCTTGGAAACACACGCAGACATTAATTCCTCCATCTGGGGACTCTGTACCTTCTGGGGCACACTCCGGCGACTCCTAGTCAGATTCCGATCAACTTCAACCACCCACGATGGAGATTCCACCATATAGGAACTGTGAACAGTAAATTATCAACAAAGAACTCCAATTTTGCCGGCGGGATCTCGTCAGACATCTTAACACAAATTCTTGCCCATCTCAAATGTTTTCTTTGTCTTGTGTCTTCATCAATGTCCAGAAAACCTGTCTCCAATCATTCTAAAAATATTCTCCAACCACGAATGTGATGGGAAACCAAATAGTTTTATCCAAACATGATTGGCCTTGCAATTACTCCGATGGCATATTGAAACAGAAGACCACCGTTCCAACCTTAACTCTTTATCGTAAAAACACCATTCTCCCATCTTAATTCTCTCAGCTTCACCACGTGATGGGAACTCAAAGAGAGCATATTCGTCATTCAGATCTATCACCTTAACACCTGGTGGGACTCTCCATACCTTAACACCTGATGGGACTCTCCATACCTTATTGGAGTGGTTGACTAGGTTGTTTAATAGTATTTTTGAGGGGAAGAGGATGCCGGATGAGTGGAGGTGGAGTACGGTGGTTCCATTGTATAAGAACAAAGGTGATATCCAGAGTTGTAACAATTATAGGGGTGTCAAATTACTAAGTCATACCATGAAAGTGTAGGAGAGGGTGGTTGAAGCGAGGGTGAGGATGACGGTGTCTGTATCCGACAACCAGTTCGGGTTCATGCCGGGTCGTTCGACTACAGAAGCTATACACCTTGTTAGAAGGTTGGTGGAACTATACAGAGAGAGGAAGAAGGATCTGCACATGGTGTTTATTGACCTAGAGAAAGCGTA
>AWOL01S0042031.1:14890-53787 GCA_000715115.1 Nicotiana otophora | reverse complement strand
TTTTAGTGTATGTCCTATTTACTAGCTATCGCTTTTGCTTTGCATTTTTCCTCTAGATTTCACGGTGTTCCTATTTTTCTTATGATTGTTGTGGCGATACTAATATTTACTAATATTGTCTCCCTTTGCTTTGCATCTTTCTTCTGGATTTCATGGTGTTCCTATTTATCCTATGAGTGTTGTTGTGATACTAATATTGTCTCCCTTTTTGTCCTTTTGTCTTTATTTTTTTTTTGAGCCGAGGGTCTTTCGGAAACAGCTTCTCTACTCCTTCGGGGTAGGGGTAAGGTCTGCGTACACACTACCCTCCCCAGACCCCATTAATGGGATTTTATTGGGTTGTTGTTGTTGTTGTTGTTACCTTTGAAGGATCCTAATAAGCACTTATTGTGATATTCTACCCTGCTTTGTAAGGAACCTGCATCAATATTGAACTGACTCTTGTCCAGTGAATTATCATCGATTATCTTGATTTCATCTCTTGGCCAAGCCTCCTTTTGCGTTGTCAGCATATAGCTCCTCTCCTGGACATTCCTTATTGATATGTTGAAATTCATGGGCTTTGGCGATAAATGGATAAAGTGAATCCATTTTTGCTTCTCCTCTCCTGGACATTCCTGATTGATATATTGAAATTCATGGGCTTTAGCGATAAATGGATAAAGTGAATCCATTTTTGCTTCTCAACAATGAAGTTATCAGTTATTACAAATGGTTCCCTCAAAGGTATCTTTGAAACACAAAAGGGTTTAAGGCAGGGAAACCACTCTCCTTCTCTTTTTACACTGGTTGTGGAGGGCTTCAGTATAACGATGACAACAACAGATGTTCACGTCTGGATTAAAGGTCTTAATGCTATTTTGAGAAATCAAGGGACTTCTCTATGAGGATGATTCTCTTATTTTTTGCGATCTGATAGAGACCAAATACTTTATCTCTGAATGATTCTCTTATTCTTTGAAGCTGTGTCCGGCCTCCACATAAACTACACAAAGAGTGTTCTATATCCTATGAATGAGGTGAGGTACCCAACAATAGATTGCTGAAATTTTGGGATGCAAGATAGGGTCTTCTACCAAGTATCTTGGCCTTCAGTCGGGAGCTAAATCTAAAGCTACTGCAATCTGGGATAACATCTTGGCAAAATGTGAAAAAGAGTTGTCATGCTGGAAAAGGAAGTATCTCTCTTGGTGGAAGGGTTAATTTACAGTGTGTTAAGCTTGCTGCCTACTCATACCATCTCCTTATTCCCTCTGCCTGCTTCAGTGGCTCACAAATTTGAAAAAATGCGAAGGGATTTCCTGTGGAAGGAAACAAGGAGAACATGACCTTCAACTTGGTTAATGGGGGAGTGTTTACTACATACAAACGGGCCAGAGGGAATAGGAGTCAAGGACTTGAGGACTCAATCTTTAAGTTTGCAAAACAAACGCTTTGGAGATTCAACATGGAAGTTGGGGCTTTGTGGAGGAATGTTGTTGTTCATAGAATGGTCTTCTTAACCCGGAATAACCAATTAATGACTCCCTAGCTTTTGTGGTATCTGGAAACATGTGATAGTGCAATGGAGTTTCTTTCAACTCAACACTTCTGTGGAAATTGGAAATGGTATGAAAGCGAGATTTGGGTAGACCCATGGCTAGGCCAATCACCTCTAAACGATCAATATCCAACACTTTTCACTGTGGGGCAAGACTATTGTTTTGAGAAGGAACTGTGGGGCAAGACTATGAAGCCTCAGTTTCATGTTACAGATCAAAACAGGGTTGGAATATCATATTTTGACGGAATATACATGATTGGGAAATGGACAATCTATGCTCACTTCTATGCAACTTCATAACTCCCCATCCTTAATGCCAAGACCTGGTTCTATATCCTGGAAATGGGATGCCAAAAGGAAGTTCTCTGTTAAGTCATGGTACCAGAAACTAAAACCCCTCCAACATGGACTACTGGCCTCGGAATGTATTTGGAAAAAGACTTTGAAGGTGGAATGCTTCACTGTGGGGGAAGCATATCTCGCGCACAACAACCTACAGAAAAGGGGAATTAACATTTGCAGCAGGTGCCCGCTTTGTGAAAACCATAACGAAGATGCCAGCCACCTCTTCCTCCACTGTTCGTCCACATTACAAATATGGAGCTTCATTTGCAACATTCCGGGAGTACACGGGCAATGCCAAGGACAACAATGGACATGATACAAAGCTGGCAATTCAAAGGATTTGGAAAGGCAAAACTAAAGATCTGGAAGTCTTTGCCCTCAGCAATATGGTGGACTGGTGGACTATCTGGAAGGAGAGGAATGCAAGAATCTTTTATAGCAAAAAGGAATCTGTAATTAGTATTAAGTACATATGTCAATCGTCAATTGTTTTTTGGTGCAACATGGCGATTGCAAATGATATAGATGCCATTCACTTCCTAGGCTCATTGCACAATTTGTGAGGTAGCTATCATGTATATTTTTGACAGCATCTTCTTGCTGCTATTCTTCAATAGACCACTTTTAGCAAATCAAAACAAAAGTACTGAGTAACTCTACTTACCAAGGCTTAGGCAGATGAGAGAATTCATTTATGTGTTTTTGACTAAACTGAGATTTGAACCCTGGTCTCTCATGGTTTTTATCTCACTTTATTTACCGGTAGGCCATATCCTTGGGTTGCAATTGTTGTAATTAGTCTAGCGATGTTGTTTCACTTCTTTTCTTTTCTTTCTTTCTTTTTTCTTTTTTTTGGGGTTATGGTGCTTGGCTGAAGTTTATGGATAATAAGCATTAGAATGATAGTGGAGATACACCTGGAGATCCGATATCAAGCTGGAAATCATGTTCATACATCGGTCCTAATTTATATGACTTTTCGTTGTGAAGCATATGTATACTACCTGATGTGATGTTTACTATACCAAACAAACTTTTCAATAATTATTTTTATACTATTTTATAAGTAATAGCCGAGGGTCTATCAAAAATAGTCTCTCAACCTTCAAGGTATGGGTAAGGTATGCGTACACACTACCCTCCTCAAACTCCACTTGTGGGACTATATTGGGTTTGTTATTGTTTTTATAAGTAATAAGAGAACATTTTTTTTCCTCCACCACTACTCGTATAAAAATATCAAATTAATTTCTTAAACTTCCTGCCTAATTAGATGGTGTCACATAAATTGGAATAGAGAAATATTTTATTGCCTAGGTGTCACGAAACAAAGAGAACCTTTTCTTCTGTTAAAAAACTTTACAGCTTGTTTGGATTGTTGTTATATGTCGTTTCATAATGTATCGTATTGTATTGTACTGTATTGTATTGTATTGTATTGTTTGATGAATACAATGTTTGGATAGATTGTATCGTTTGCCGTCGTTTCATGATGTCACACACTAACAATATGAAGGATAAACTTGCAACATTACAAAAAAAAAATAGGATACGGAGTAGAATTATTATATAAAAAAGTAGGATAAAGAATAAAATATAATTATTTAATACTCACTCCGTTTCAATTTAGATGAGGTAGTTTGACTCGGCACGGAGTTCAAGAAAAAAAAGACTTTTGAAACTTGTGGTCTTTAAAGCTTGAGGGGTAAAAGCTTTGTGGGGCCATGACATTTGTGTGGTTATAAAAGCTTCTCATTAAGGGTAAAATGAAGAGTTTAAAGTTGAATTATTTCCAAATTTAAAAATGTGTCATTTATTTTGGAACACGCTAAAAAGGAAAGTAACTCATCTAATTTGAAACGGAAAGAGTAATAAAGAAGGGCAAGATGAATGAAAAAAAGCAAAGAAACAACGCCACCACACCAAATCCGTCGTTTCATAAAGTGGCACTTTTCGTCGTTACATAACGATTAGGGGTGGCAAATGGGCTATTTGGGCTGAGTTTGGGCTGGTTAAGATGCGATGAACTAATAAATGGATCAATGCCCAACCCAGCCCAAAGTTCACTTGGGTCAAGATGAGCTGGGTTAAGATGGGCTAAATAATGGGTCATAGCCCAACCCACCCAACTTGACGCTACTTTTTTTCTTTCCTTTTGAAGAAATCAATAAACATTCTCAACCAAATATCTATAAACAAGTCTTCATAAATATTAGTACATATAACAAAAAGTTGTAAGTTTATTACAGTAACAAATTTTTGAAATACTAAGTTTTAGCAAATTAAATATAATATCTATCTTTGCATATTACTGATTCATGTCATTATTTCATCACAAACTTTTTCTATTGCCACAATTCTTGAATCCATGCCAATCACGAAAATGATTAACAAAAATCTAGTTACAAACATTAAAGAAGAATTAAAATATTACTGAAAAATGTGAAAATTATGAATTTTGTAACTGCTATAATATTTTAAGATATAGTTTTCGATGGTACAACTTTTCTAATGAGTGATTCTTATTGAATCATTTGTTGTCTATAATACATTTAAAACTTTTTTTTGTCTTAATTGGTTCAAGTTTCAACCACCGAAAGAAATGACTAATTTAAGAAAATTCCAAGTTACATGAGGTATTAGAAATATTGTTGATTGGCCAAAAAGTTACCTTGTAACAGAAACACTAATCCCATTAAAATCTTCATTTCGTATTCAAATTATTGTCCCTGCGTGTTTGGGCAGTGGCGGGTTAACTTTGGGCTTCTTCATGGCTTGAGTTTGGGCTAGCTTTTTTCATGGGTCTAGATGGGTTATGCCCAAACCAGCCCATCAGAAAAAATGTTTCATGACCAACCCACTAAATGTTGGGCGGGTTGGGCGGGTTACATGGGCTTGGGCTGCTTTTGCCACTCCTAATAACGATAGATTTAACGATACGATACAATAAAATTAAAGTAACAATCAAAACAAACATTGTATTTAAAGTAACAATACGATACAATACAATAGGTAACAACCATCCAAACAAGCTGTTAGTGACAAGTTGAACCCCACGGGTGGAAGGAGACTTATCCGACTTTCTTTTTAGCATTTTGTACACCAATTCTTTTGTCTTCTTTGTAAGTTTTCTTTTCGTCAACAGATTTCTTTTATTTGAATATGTTTAGTAGCATTCAATGATGTTCAATCGAATTTTATTCTATTAATTTCATCCATAATAAAATCTCAAAAGTATGTTTTAGGGCTTTAGGTGATGTTTTCTAAAAATCAAACCCAGAAAATCTAAAACAATTCCAAAACCTCTTTCACAAAAGTCAGTCCAAACACTCAATTGTTTTCAGATAAACAGAAACAGAATCAATTCTCCTGGAGAAAAACAAAACAGAGTATTTTCTAATTGAAATGCCATCTATGTTTTGTATAATGGGTATTCCTCATAAGAGGTTATCCTTGGTAAACCAGATGCTACTATATTAATGATGGGACATACACTCAGTAGTCCAGTCTTACCAAACACAGATGCATCATTATCCAACTGAATTTGCTAGCGAACACACCCTTCTTTTTTACTTCAAAGTATATTTCGCTTATCTTAATCTTCCAGATTTGATGAATTAGTTAATAGGTAAACATTGGCAAGAATATTTAAATAGACATTTGAACTTTTCTCTTTTGCATCATTTTTTCTCTTTCAACCTCTTTCTTCCTCATAGCGCAAACCAGATGCCTGATTTGCTTGAGCACACCCTGCAAATTATTTTTTTGTTATGACCTTTTTCCCCATTTTTGCAGAGTACTTGATCACATCCAGAGCCTAAAATGCAATGTGTTCGTCGTCTCAACCAAGCGACCCAAGGAAAACTAAACATATTCTGGGAAACTTTGTGCAAATTTTTTTCATTTCTTACACCTACAGATGTTTCACTTCTCTTTAAAAGAGGGCTTCCTGGTTCACTGGTCAAGCATGTCCATCATTGAGGTTGGGGGTCGAACCTCAACCTGGATATTTAGTCTCCTTATCAAAACCAAAAAAAAAGGATGTTTCAACCTTCACTTGTCTTTACTCCGTTACTCTTTTTTTTGGGGGGGGGGATTAGGTACTTCTTGACTCATCTTGTTTAATGCGACGTAGATCTACATGAATATATAACATTAAATATTTCAGACAGACACAGATACTTATTCTTTTTATTGTATAATATGGTAAAATTTGGTGCTTCTTATAGAATTTTGAAGAAACACAAAGTTAACATGCCGTCAGCCTTGCAACCACTTGTCACTGCCTTAAACCTCCAAAACTAAAATTTGCAAAGCCTTCATTCCAAAAAAATGAAAGTGTAAAACTACCATTTCAGAACCTTCTTTTGTTTCATATTTCAAAAAAGGAGTGAAATTATCTTTAGATGATTTTAGTAGAGCTATGGAACTCCAAGCATCAAACCTGGAATCATCTTTTGAGAAAAAAGACTATGACTTACCAGGCCATGCAGATATTCCCATATGTTTCAAAACTGGTTGTGTGGGTACCGTACCATCTACCTCTAGAATTATCTCTTCCTCTGCAAGAGAAAGGTTGGACATCATTTGAGGTCCACTGAGATTCTGAACTGCCTTTATCACCCTGCAGTAGGAAATGAGGAAACAACTGATAAGTAATCATTCATCTAAGCGCCATATCTTAGTCTGAATATACCAAGACTTCATATCAAAGCAAGTCTACAAGTGCATCCAATTCGTAAAGTTCCTAAAACAAAATATTACCATGACGGTTCTGCTAAAATATGTCAAAGCCTGAGTCATCAACACAGGGGAGAGACAGAGAGAGAGAGAGAGAGACTCAACTAGAGACAGATCTATGATGTTTTCTTGCTGATGGAAAACTTAAATCATATATTACAACAACAACAACAAACCCAGTGTAATCCCACAAGTGGGGTCCAGGGAGGGTAGTGTGTACGTATACGTTACCCCTACCTTGTGAAGGTAGAGAGGTTGTTTCCGATAGACCCTCGGCTAAAGAAACACTAAACAAGAAGCGACCAACAGTAACAACACAAGAAAAAAAACAAACACACTATGTGTACCAAAGATCTAAAAATAAGAAATACAAGAATACTACTAACAATACTGGTACGAATGACACAATATGGAATAACAAAGGTCAAGGAACACAAAAATGTAAGAATAATACTAATACTACTGGTACGAGTAGGAGAAACTCTCAACTACCTATTAACCTACAATCTTAATTTTCGACCTCCACACCTTCCTATCGAGGGTCATGTCCTCAGTAAGCTGAAGCAATGACATGTCCTGCCTAATCACCTCTCCCCAATACTTCTTTGGCCTACTTCTACCCTTCCTCATACCCGCCATGGTCAACCTCTCACACCTCCTAACTGGGGCACCGATGTCTCTCCTCATCACGTGTCCGAACCATCTCAGCCCGCAATTTGTGTTCCACAGGGGCCACTCCCACCTTGTCCCTAATAACTTCTTTCCTAATCTTATCTTTCCTGATATGCCCACACATCCACCTCAACATCCTCATTTCGGCTACTCTCATCTTCTGGACATGGGATTTCTTGACTGGCCAACACTCGGCACCATACAACATAGTCGGTCTAACTACCGCTCTGTAGAACTTGCCCTTAAGTCTTGGTGGCACATTCTTATCACACAAAATACCAGATGCGAGCCTCCATTTCATCCACCCCGTTCCAATACGATGTGTAACATCATCGTCAATCTCCTTGTTACCTTGGATAACAGACCCAAGGTACTTAAAACTCTCTCTCTTGGGAATGACTTGTGTATCACGTCCATTTCTGCCTCATGCGTCCCCTCACTGAACATAAATTAGAACTGTTGCGAGATTATCTATTTCTTGGTATACTCCTTGTACATCAAAACGGGTATGTTTTTTGCCCCTTTTTAAATGAAATTTATTACTTTTATCCAAAAAAAAAAAAAAAATTAGAAGGCCAAAATCAGAAAAATTCACATCTGATGCTTTTGTTAACATATTTATAAGCTATCAGATAACTAAACAAAGGGAGTAATAATTCCCTCTCTATTGTATGCTACCTTAAAGAATACAATTATAAAATTTGGACCAAATTCAGAATAGAAAATTCAACAATACTTTGCTAGAGTGAGAAACTCCCCCTTCTCCCCAATTGTTGTTGCTGGAAACAAGACATCTGAGATCACAGAATGCAAAATTTGAGACAGATTGCTGGTACAAGTGGGTCAAAAGAAAGATCAACTTTGTCGGTCGAATTCTAATAAACTCCCCACTGCTTAACCATGTTTGTCTAGTCCTACAGCAAACATCAAAATGAACAGGCAAACTTTGCAGGAGATGGAGAAGTGGGAGCAAGTGCATGAATATGCCTTCCAAAACACCAACGACTTAGGGAGATATGTGCAAATAGTTTCAATAAATGAAGCTAGGAGAAGCATGATAATAGTCCCCGAGCAGATTGAACAACAAAAGTTTTAAGAAATTCGAAATGACATACCCGAGATTTCTAGCTCATCTTTATGCAGTATCACTGCGTATGAATTATTTTCATATTTAACAATATCTTTAAGCGGCTTTCCAAGTTATATCTAAATAATGCTTTACCATCCTTCGAGCATCAGGGTAAACTCCATCTTGTAATGAAAGTTCTAAGTCTTCAGTGAAAATTGTCCTTAGTTGAGGACTTGAAACCAACTAATCTCAAAAGATATGTGACCAGCTTGATTTCAATTTTTGAGAGAAAGTAAAGTACCCGAAGAACAAAAAGGTAAAGTGGGGTCCAACAGCTAATGCTCAGTAATGGAGCATACTTTTCAAGACTCCGAAGGTACTTGTCGTATATAAGGAAATGAAGCCGATGACCTGAAGAACTTGCTAGGACATCGAAAAGATTGTGAACTGTTATAATGTCTGCAACAATAGCACAAGCAGGAGCTATTCGTGAAAATGACTCTGCACCAACCGTCTTTTTATCATCAACCTGGCAAGAGACGAGAAATAAAATGGATAAACAAATGGCAGCAGAAACTTCAAGAAAAAACATGATGCCATTCTGAGAAAATTATTTGCAGTTAATGCAACCCCAAGAAAGAACCTACTTTTCTTTCTTTAGATATAAACGAATTTTTATTTCTAATGCCTTCAAACAGTATAGAACCTTCTATAGTGGAGGTATACAATTTTCTGTCACAGATAAAAGTAGTAACCTACAAATTTCCACTCCAAAAATAGATACTAAATGAAGGAAAATGTTAAGTCAATTACAACCTGAACAGCCATATTTGTGGAATCCGAATAAAACAATGACCAGCTATCCTCATCCTCCACCTCCCTGTCATCAGAAGCAGCAGTTTCCTGTGAAGACAAACCCATGACAGTATCGTCAGACAATTAGACTTACAAATGGACAGCCAAACCTATAGCATAGCAACTGGAATTTAAAAATTAAGAAAAGAAAGAAATCTTGAAAAAGAGCTACTAAATGATATCTCATGTAGTTTAGTACTTGATTTCCAACACCAGGAGCCTCCCATGCTAGCATCATGTCGAACATCAAGCGACGGAAGTCCTTATCGCTCAGATAATTAGGCTGGGTGGTTGCCACTTGAAGAGCTTGGAAGGAGCAAAATTCCAGAAAGTTCCTTGCATATATCACTAAGGGTTGTTTAACATCATCAGGAAGATCTGAATCAAACTGATGTTGCAACTCTTCAATATGTAACTGCAAAATCCTGCAGTTGAGGCAGAATAGACAATAAGTTAAGACATCTCATAAGCAAATACCTTAGCTTACAGGAAAGTTTAAAACTCTAGTGGCACTGTGGCAAGATTTTCACCAAGTCACCTTCTTGTTCGATTTCTACAGAAAAAAGTGAAAAGGGAAAAAATTCTATCACAGATTTCTTTCTCGGAAAGGCTTTAAGGATGCGTTTAGAATGTGGTCTAGTATGTCTGTGGATTATGAACAGAATAAAAGAACGTGCAGTAACCAGAAATAATAATTGTCAGGAAAATTCTGAAGGATACTTTTTATTGGGAAATTGATAGAGTTAATCTATTGTCTGAGAAGCTGGGGATCGTGGTATCCAAGATGACAGGACCGATATTTTGCTATGGACAGCCAAGACAGATGGGAGGTTCCCTGTAAAATCTTGTCACAAGTTGCTGACAAATCTGAATTCTATGAAAGATGCCTAACGGCCTTGGAAAATGCTACAGAAAACAAGAACCCCACCAAAAGCGGCATTCTTTGGATGGGCAGCATTATAGAATCCGTGCCTACGCAAGGTAATTTACAAAGAAGAGGTTCAGTTTATATAATAGGTGCACTTACATAGAATATGTGGACCATCTTTTTCTACATTGCTATCTGACCTGGCATAATAAGAGTATGTTTCTGAACTTGTTTGGGCGTGGTGTATTATGGTAGGAAGCTCAAGAGAAGCATTATGCAGCAGGGTCAGAGGATAACGAAGATACAGAGACCAGTTTGAAGAAAAATTTCCTTTTGCATTTTCTTTTTTTCTTTTTATGAAATTTCCCTTTGCATTTAGTGGACAGTGTAAATAGATAGGAACAGTAGAGGTTTTGATGGAATAGAGGATCATATATCTTGTATAGAAATGTCTTCAAAATCTCTATTTGGTGCTAGTTGAAACCTGTTAACATGTTAGATGATATATTGAACATGATTGACTTATCTTGCAATTGTATAAGGTTTCAGTCTAGACTCTGGTGCAATTATGCAAGCCTTAGCTTAGTGCTGGTATAGTAATAAAACTATTTATCAATATAATAATTATCAGAACAAAATCAAGAAGAATAGACACACATCTTGATTGAATTATGACGTCGCTCTGTACCAAATGATTTATCAGATAAAATCTTGTGACACCAATGGTTTAGTAGAAAATTTATTCTCCTAATTGATTAAAAAGAAAAAAAATCCTAGACATCTCTGCCTTTATTAAAACTTAAAGTGACAGCCACAGATATAGAAAACATGCACTAAGCATGCTTTCTCCCAAAAAAAGTGAAAAACAAAAGAGGAGCTAGAGCTTTTACGTTAGATGGACCAGCTTTACCTTCATCATGATTGAACAATTCTGTTGAAATTAGTTAACATGAATTCTATATCTTTTAACCAAAACCCTTTTAAGAAAAGGAGGCAATGCTACAGCTTAAATTCTCTATTCTTTGTGTGCTTGACTCTTTTATATTAAAACCTAAGCTCCAAGAAAAGGAAAAAGACGGACTTTGTTTTGCTTTTAATGAAGTAAGATTCCTATTTCCTAGCGGAATCTCTCTCCCACCGCTTGGCTGTTCGAAAAAAATTTCATTCCAGTATAGAGTTGAATGTTTAAAGATCTACTGTCACCCAACTTCTTGGCAGAAATAATATGTAAATTCACGATAAGATAAATGACATTTGTATATTCACGAAAGGATAAAATGGTAAATGTCTAAAACAATACTAATTTAAATTGTAAGATTTATCAAAAGAACTTCCTACTACTAAAGAAGAAAGTATATTACCACATCAATTCTCGAGATAAAGAAATAGATAAAAGTATTGATGCATAACATTTAACTCGGCTCTCCAGTAGAGTTGATACTATTCAAGGACATCAGGACCCTAGAAAGTTACATAGAGGACATGAAACCAAGAACAATCACTAAACTCTAACCAATCAAGAGAGAAATGCAAGAGCCCCATTGTTCTTTAGCATCATATAGACTAAGGATGATTTCAAATTTAAATACCAATGAAATCTTGTTACAAACAAACATCATTAGTGATCGATGTCCTTGTAATATGGTTGATCATTTCAACCAAAAAGCACAACTAGCTCAATCAAGAAGCAGAGAATTTTTGTACATCATTTAGATGTTAGAAATGGGGAAAAAAGACTACACCTCAATTCAAGCTACTTGGTTTTGGGGACAGCTTATGAATTCTCACAAACCATTTTCCTATTGGATCCATTTCATATATTTACTCAGTAATTTTGTGATCTCTAACACGAGAGGTTCTCCATAAGTGTGCATGCATCTCAAGAGATTTTAGGTCCTTCAAGATAACTTCCTTTCGTGTGATTTTATGTCTACCTTACCAGTCAAAAACAAAACAGATCTAGCTCGTCTCATTTAACATCTTCAACAAACGTAAGACATGATGAAACTATCTCAAGTATCTTCTTTCATTTTGTCCTCAATGTGTGCTACTCGCACCTCCTGTAAAATTTGATCGGTTCTAATGTTATCTAACCTCGTATAACCACAGGTCAATCATCCATCATAATATTTGTATTTCTATGGAACTAATCTTGTAGATATGTTGGGCCTTAGAAGCTCAAAAAACACTCCCGTATAATATGGTTAGTCGGACAATTATTCTATACAACTTGCCTTTCACTTTGGTGGCTATCATGGTATCATAAAATACTCCCATAGCACTCGTCTAGTTCAATCATCATATTTTGATTCTATATGTTACATCATCTATCATTCGTTTTCCTAAAATATTGAGTTTAGCTATCCCAATTGTTTGCACTTAAGCACTGCAATCCTGTGTCAGCTCACCTCAAATAAATTGCAAATAACATGTATTCAAGTGTCGTTGAAACGAACCCAAAATAAAGGTTGATATTGAATGTGATTTGAGTTTGCATGACTAATCCAAAGCACGTTGAATCCTAACTCTCTTTGGTATATCCAACTAGGTGCAAATGATTAGGGTCAAATCCCTCCATACAGACTCCAAACAGTCTCTAAACGTAAACAGAAGACAAAATGCAAAGAGACATTTCTGGCATGTATGCTTTCTTTCATCAACAACAATTTCTACCAATACATGGTGGCTGTAGAAAGACTAAGGTATAACAGGAACACTTGCCTAATGCCTGTACAACAAGCAGATGCAAATTTCAAGGTCCTGCTTTCTCACTGTGTTCATTGATGCACAAGGTAGTACCCAAAATACTAACGCAACTTCTTATGACATTTTGGAGGAGCCAAAATGTTTCCTCCCTCCCTCATCTCTCTCTCACATTGTTGTCAAAGACAAAAAGCTCTAAAAAGCGCTCTAGGTCTATTTGGGCTTTTAGCGCAAAGCGCATTTAAAGTGTGGGTTTTAGTTAAAAAAGGCGCAAGGAAAAAAATAAAAATTTATATGTAATTCAAGAACAAAGTAACAAACTCATTCAAAATGTTTCCTTAGAAGCTCATATACTTATTTCCGATTATATTTGTTGTTTAGTGCCGCTTGATTCAAGAGAGAACTCATGGTCAATGAGGCACAAGACTTAGTGCCTTGTCTTACACTGAAGCGCAACTTAAGCGACGTGAAGCGCCTTCCTTGAGCTTTTCTAAGCTTCAGGGCTTAAGCGGCCTTAAATGAGCCTTTGACTACACTGCTCTCTCTCTCTCTATTTCTCATGCGATACCTGCTAATGCCCATGATACAGATGTAAAATGAGCAGGGGCGAATCTATGGAGAGGATGGGGGTGGTATGCCATCCGGTGGATTGGGTAGACTTTGATGTATGTACTAGAATTTCACGCCAAGAGATCGTCTATATTTGAAGAGTGGCAACCGAAGTCACAAAGTGACCCAAGGTCCCTTGGTCAAGGTACCACTTTTCCAAGTGCAATGCCCAAGATAGATACTTGCTTTACTCATTAGCAAGCTAATGTTACTTTTACTCTTGGCCTTGCTTATTCCTTTCTCCATTTTCTTTTCTTCTCTTCTCTTTGTACAATGCCATTTTTATTATTTATTTAAATTATAAAATCATATTTGCTTCTGTATTCTTTTTCTAGATCTCGAATTTTTGTTTGAATTTGATTTAACTCATTTTTTTCTTTTATCTATTTAATGTCAACTTTTCCTTGATGTCGAATAAAGGATCCAACATTTTCAGTTTACTTATCACGTAATTATTTATGCACCAAATATCTTGTAAAGTGACCGAATTAATTCAAAATGGATCGAACCGAATGGAATTAATTCTAGACGAAGAAAACCAACCAAATTTACCCCCTAACTCAATCTCCTTGACTAGTGGTAAGTGTAGTGTCAATCCGCCTCTGAAAATGAGCAGATTCGCATTGTAATAGCATGCTAACATAAATATTAAGTAGGTTATTGAAACCGTCTACCCCAACAGGCATTATTTAAACTTCAGCATGGGCACACTGGTAGTGGCAGCCTCGTGCCTTATGTTCAATCGCATTTCAGCGACAATAAGCTACTAATACATTTGTATGTTTCGACATGGAAAGAAAAGGAGTTTACTTGCAACAACGAGAGACAACAAAGTTTGCGAGTGGAGAGAGAAAAGGTAAAGGCTGATAAGGCGGAGTGGTGGCTACATCATCAACACCTTCAGTGTCACCGTTACGCATTTTTCCGCTGAAAAAGAATATGGATTTCAACGCTAACATACTCTTAATCTCGTTTCCATTGCTCTTCTGCTTTTTACTTTTCCCCAATCCCAGTGCATTCTCATTCTCCATCTTCCTGTTTTGCCTTCACTTCTCTCCTTTTTCCTAATTCAGACTTCAGATCGATCGCCGGGCGGTTGCCGCCGGCCTAATTGGTTGGTAATGGATTTTATTATAAGGATTAAGGAATAGGAAAGGCAAGGACGCGCCAATCGCGAAATCAGCATTTGTCCTGTGACGAGCTTTTTGTTTAGCTTAGTTAGAAAATTGGTTGGCCTAGCTATTGTTTTGGGTCGACTATTAGGTCAAGGGCCAAAAATACCCCTAAGTATTGAAAATAGTTTAATTTTACCATATTCTATTTATTGGGCCATAAATATCCTTAACGTGAGTTTTGGACTCAAACCTACCCTTATATCTAACATAAGAGTCAATAATATCCCTAACGTATTGAAAATGGCTCAGAAATAACATTTGTTAACCTTTTGGTCCGCAAATGCCCCTAACGTTTGTTTTGGGCTTAAACTTACTCCTATATATAACAGAACTAACTTGGTCAATTTTTTACTTTAATTTCGCCATGTGGCATTTTCTTAATCCGCCACGTGTATTATTTGTATTAAATAAACTCACCTGTATCTTTTAAAATATCCAACGACCCAGGCCCGCTCCTATACATTTGGACGGTCACATATACATTGATTATATATAAAAATATGTATATTATATATTAATATTTTAATATATATTTTACATGATATTATTTTTAGGAAAAATTATACGGTGTAATTTTCCCTTTAAATTTTGCAAATCTTAACAAGTTTAACAAATATAAATTTTAATTTGCAAACATAAAAATAATAATGTTCTATTTATATGATTCTAGAGGAGAAGCAAAGAAACAGATGGAAAGAAAATTATTTAAAACCTTTAATTATATACATATCCAACTACTTAGCACATTAATGGACTTCACATGATCTTTTCAATGGAAACTAATAATGTTTTAATATATAATGATAGAGCTAAAATATTAGCAAAACTGTCGTTCCATTGTCAGATTTGCTTAATAAATTCGAGTTATAGATCATAATTAATAGGAAAAACTACACCGTATAATTTCTCCTAAAAATAATATCATGTAAAATATATATTAAAATATTAATGTATAATATACATATTTTTATATATAATCAATGTATATTTTTTATATATTTAACTAGCGAATATAATTATTTTTAGCCGTCCGTCCAAATATATAGGAGTGGGTCAGGCGCGTTAGATATTTTAAAAGATACATGTGGGTTTATTTAATATAAATAATACACGTGGCGGATTAAGTTAAAGTCAAAAACTTGATCAGGTTAGTTCTGTTATATATAGGGGTAAGTTTGAGCCCAAAAACAAATGTTAGGGGCATTTGCGGACCAAAAGGTTAACGGATGGTATTTCTGAGCCATTTTCAATACGTCAGGGGTATTGTTGGCCCTTCTGTTAGATATAGGGGTAAGTTTGAGCCCAAAAACTAATGTTAAGAGCATTTATGACCCAATAGGTGGAAGGAGGGCAAAATTGAGTCATTTTCAATACCTTAGGGGCATTTTTGGCCCTTTTCCGTTAATTATATTAGTGAAGTAGCTACTAGTGCGTTTAAACGAGTAATTTGATGTTTTTTGCCTGTCAAAATGGCATGGCGTAGCCATTTTTACGGTCGGCTATCCAAAAATAGCCACCATCGCTAATATAATCGATTTCTAGCCATTTTAACTTAAAATATATTAATAAATAACATAACTACCCTTGAACTTTTTAACATCCTGTTTAGTTACTTTTCATTTTTTATCGTTCTTCTCTTTCTTTTTACAGCAGTGTACGGATTTCACTTTCGTGATAGCACTTTCTTCGAATTTAGTCTGGGTTAGGTCCAATTTTCTTCAAAATTGTCTGGGTGAGTGTTGTTTTTACAATAATGTGTTTGAATTTTCGTTGTTATTGTTGTTTCGTTAGTTTTAAGTTTGATTTACGTACTGTTAGCGTTTAAATATTTGTGGTATTTTAACATTTATGATTTTTTCTCTGTTTAGTAGTTCGTCTTATTTCTGATAATTTTGTCACTCTGTTATTAGTTTTATGTTGTAATGTTGTAATCGTTGCGTAATTTTGATAAGTTGTTCAAATATTTTTCTAGTCTCTGTATATTAGGGTTAATTTTCAAGTATTTATTTGCTTCAAATGCATTATAGATTTCTCGAGTTCTTGTTAAAACTTGAAATCCAGAATAATGTGTTGGACTTCATATTTAAAATTTTGATTTTTTTGTAATAAATTTAGTTCCAGTATATTATTTTTTTTTAATTCTAGACCAATATTTATTTATGGAGTTTTATTTTTGTAATAAATTTGGTGTAGTATATTATACGGGAAATTTGTCTTCTGAAGGCTTGTTGCCCAGTATTTTATACTGGATGGTTTTTTATTATGTTTTTTGTTTATGAAGTTTTGTAATAAATTTTGTCCAGTATATTATACGGGAAGTCTGTCATCTGAATGTTTGTCCTCCAGTATGTTATACTGGATGATTATTATAATATACTTGAGTTTTGTTTGATTCCAGTATATTTTACGGTAAGTTTGTCGTCTGTAAGCTTATTGTCCAGTATGTTATACTGGATGATTATTATAATATACTTGAGTTTTGTTTGATTCCAGTATATTTTACGGTAAGTTTGTCGTCTGTAAGCTTATTGTCCAGTATGTTATACTGGATGATTATTATAATATACTTGAGTTTTGTTTGATTCCAGTATATTTTACGGTAAGTTTGTCGTCTGTAAGCTTATTGTCCAGTATGTTATACTGGATGATTATTATAATATACTTGAGTTTTGTTTGATTCCAGTATATTTTACGGTAAGTTTGTCGTCTGTAAGCTTATTGTCCAGTATGTTATACTGGATGATTATTATAATATACTTGAGTTTTGTTTGATTCCAGTATATTTTACGGTAAGTTTGTCGTCTGTAAGCTTATTGTCCAGTATGTTATACTGGATGATTATTATAATATACTTGAGTTTTGTTTGATTCCAGTATATTTTACGGTAAGTTTGTCGTCTGTAAGCTTATTGTCCAGTATGTTATACTGGATGATTATTATAATATACTTGAGTTTTGTTTGATTCCAGTATATTTTACGGTAAGTTTGTCGTCTGTAAGCTTATTGTCCAGTATGTTATACTGGATGATTATTATAATATACTTGAGTTTTGTTTGATTCCAGTATATTTTACGGTAAGTTTGTCGTCTGTAAGCTTATTGTCCAGTATGTTATACTGGATGAGTTCTGTTTAGACTAGAGTTTTATTTTATTTGTGATTACTTTTTCTGAATGATTATTTTTCTTTTTCTTTTTTATTATGTTCTTTGATTATGTTTCTTCTTTATAGCCCAGTATTTGTTTATGGAGTTTCATTGATTCTAATTACTTTGACCTAGTATATTATACTGGAAGACTGCCATATGTAGGCTTTGTTGTCCAGTACTTTATACTGGATGAGTGTAACGACCCGGCCGGCCGTTTCGAGAGTTATAACCCTGTTTTCCCCATTTCTGCTTATTTTTGTGTTCTTCAACTATATTGTGATATACTGGGTTAGTTGGTTCGGGTTCGGAGTGGTTTCGGAGTGAATTGAGATACTTAGTCTATTTATTAGAAGCTTAAGTTGGAAAAGTCAACCGAATATTGACTTATGTGTAAACGATCTCGGATTTGAATTTTAACGGTTCTGTTAGCTCCGTTAGGTTATTGTGGACTTAGGAGCACGTCCAGAATGTGATTTGGAGGTCCATGGTAAATTAGGCTTGAATTGGCGAAAATTAAAATTTTGGCGATTTTGGCCGTCAGTGGAAATTTTGATATCGGGGTTGGATAGAATTTCTGAAAGTTGGAGTAGGTTCGTGGTATCATTTCTAACTTGTGTGCAAATTTTGAGGTCATCCGGATATGGTTTGGTAGGTTTCGGCATTGTTTGTGGAATTCGGAAGTTTAGAAGTTCTTAAGCTTGAATTTGGGGGTAATTTGGTGTTTCGATATTGATTTGAGTGATCCGAAGGTTCGACTAAATTTGTATGAGGTTATGGGATATGTTGGTATGTTTGGTTGTGATCCCGAGAGCCTCGGGGTGATTCCGGGTGGTTAACGAAAGGTTTGGAGTTCGAGAAGTGCAGTTGAAGTTGCTGCTACTGGTGCTTTTCGAACCTGCGGAGTGGGAACCGCCGGTGCGAGGCCGCATGAGCGAAGAAGAGCCACAGGTGCGGATAAGGGAGACCTGGGCTCAGACCGCAGGTGCGATGGAAATCCCGCATCTGCGGTGGTCGCAGAAGCGGTTTGGGAAGCGCAGATGCGCAGATGGATCGCAGGTGCGGCTTGGGTCCCGCATCTGCGATGACCGCAGGAGCGAAATCAGGCTTTTAATGAATTTCTGCATAAGCGGATCCCGGTTCGCAAATGCGGTTCCGCAGGTGCGAAACTAGGACTGGAGGTGCAATTTTCATTGGGTAGAAAACCCCAGCTCGAGGCTTTGTCTTCCATTTTCAATTTTAGACTTGGGGAGCTCGGGAGAGAGGCGATTTTTTCGAAGGTTTTCAAGGAGGACGTTGGGTTAAGTGATTCTAACCCGTATTGGTCTAATTTCCTTGAATCTATGACTTTGTTCATCATTTAATTAGGGATTAGAATTGAAAATTTGGGGATTTAGGGCTTGGTAATTGGAGAGTGAACTTTGGGGTTTTGGAGGGAAAATTGAGGTCGGATTTTAGTAAATTTGGTATGACTAAACTCGTGAGTGAATGGGCTTTCGGGTTTTTATAATTTTTGTTGGATTCCGAGACGTGGGCCCGGGTTTGAGTTAATTTCAGATTTTAGCTATAATTTGGTATTTTTCTTGTGGAATTGATTCCTTTAGGCTATATTGATCGCATTGTATTACTTGTGGCTAGATTCAGGATGTTCGGAGGCCGAATTGAGAGGCAAAGGCATTCCGGAGTAGGACTTTGCTTGGTTTGAGGTAAGTAACATTTTCAAACTTGGTTCTTAGGGTTCGAGACCCCAATTATATGTTATGTGATTGGTATTGAGGTGACGCACATGCCAAGTGACGGGCGTGCACCGTGAGAATTATGACCTGGTGATTCCATGACACCGTTTAGTGACTCTATCCTGTTGATATCCATATTTTCATCAGGTGATAAAGTAGTTGAGCTGTAGATCGTGCTAGATATCATGTTTAGGCTTTGTGCCGGTATTGGTTGGACCCTTAGCGGTCGTTTCTTGCTGTCATCTTACTAGTTTCATTTACTATTACATACTCAGTCATGATCATGCCTTTTTATTTCATATATCGGTCTCAATTATTTATTGATTCATCATATTATTGTTCCGGGTTGTTTTCATGATATTGTGAGCCCGTGGTGAGACTGGAGAGGTTGATGACTAAGTGAGGCCGAGTGCCTGGTTATGAGTGACAGTTATGGGATCGGGCTGCACGTCGCAGTAGTTATATTGATGATTATGATAGTACTTGGGCTGTAGGAGCCCCTCCGGAGTCTGTAATACACCCCCAGTGAGCGCGGATTATATTATTGAGGGATGGATTTCCCTGGACATGGATTTGTCCGAAGTACTTTATACATGGAGATGGATTTCTCCACAGGGTTGGATTGCCCTTTTTCCTAGGTACTGGTGACTTATAGTCAGTGTTGTATATGTTCCGGGATGGATTTCCCTGGGCCGAATGGCCATATACAATACCGAGTGGTTGAATACTTGAGAGTGGAGCACATGGTCCATTTCATACAGTCTGTGCATTGTCATGTAGAGATAGCTGAGTTGTATACCTTACACTATTCAGATCTGTATTTCCTTTACCGTTTGAGCTGTATATTTGACTTGAAAGCATGCCTACGTTTTTGCACATTTATTTCTGTTATACCTGTTGAGGTTGAGTTCGTCACTACCTTTCAGTCCAAAGTTTGGACTTGTTACTTACTGGGTTGGTGTACTCATGTTACTCCTTGCACCTCGTGTGCAGATCCAGGCGATACCGGTCGTAGCGGCGGTTGCTGATTGAGGATCCTAGAGTTTTGGAGACTATCAAGGTAGATGCACTGCGTTCGCGGGCCTTGACTCTCCTTCTTTATCTTTGTCATACTTTCAGTTTATATCTCTAGACACTGTAGTAGACTGTATTTCTGATCTAGACGCTCATGTACTCAGTGACACCCTGGTTTTGGGCTGGATTGTATCACTTTAGGATTTTTATATATTTTAAACAGTTTTTCTTAAATGTTAAATGCTTCCGTTAATGTTTTCAAACTTATTGTTGTTGGTGTTGGGTTGTTGAGTTGAGGCTGGCCTAGTTTCACGATAGGCGCCATCACGACGGTTGATTTTGGGTCGTGACAAGTTGGTATTTGGCCTAGGTTACATAGGCCTGACGAGTCATAAACGGGCTTAGTAGAGTCTTGCGGATCGGTACGAAGACGTCTGTACTTATCTTTGAGAGGCTGCAGAATCCTTAGGAAACTCCATATTCTTGAATTCTTGTCGTGCGAATCTGTTGATTCTAGTAACTAAACATATGTTGTTTCATTCTCTCACGGATTGGGAGGACTCGTACTACTGGGCAGGATGGACATCCACCAGTACCACCAGCCAGGGCCGCGAGAGGCCGAGGGCGCGGTAGAGGACGTGGTAGGGGCAGAGGTGCAGCCCGCACAGTAGCTGGGGCAGTACCTGTAGATCCACAGTTGCCCCAGATCAGGACCAGATTCTAGTTGTTGATGCACCAGCTCAGGCACATACTGTGCCTATTGTGATTCCAGGACTTCAGGAGGCCTTAGCTCAGATTCTGACCGCGTGTACCAATCTTGCTCAGGCGGTCTCTGTTCCGGCAGCAACAGCCACTTCTCAGGCCGGGGGAGGTGCTCAGACTTCCGTTGCCCGCACACCAGAGCAGGTGGTACAGGGATTCCAGATACCGGGGGCACCACCAGCCCAGCTGGTTACAGCTGCTCAGAACTATGTAGTTCATGCTATGCTTGAGGATGAGCAGCGTAGATTGAAGAGGTTTGGGAGACTCCAGCCTCCATTTTTCAGTGGTGCAGAGGGAGATGATGCACAGGGTTTCTTGGACAGGTGTCAGAGGATACTCCATACAACAGGTATTCTGGAGACCAGTGGGGTCTCGTTCACTACCTTTCAGTTCTCTGGGGCTGCATTTAGTTGGTGGGAGGATTACGAGATGCGTAGGCCGGTCGGCGCAGCGCCCCTTACCTGGCAGCAGTTCTTTATTATCTTTCTGGAGAAGTTCGTGCCTCCGGCCCTATTTGGACTCATTCGTTATTGTATTTATTGATGACATCCTAGTGTACTCTCGTAGCCAGAAGGAGCATGCCCAACACCTGAGGATTGTGTTACAGAGATTGAGGGAGGATAAGCTTTATGCAAAGTTCTCCAGGTGTGAGTTTTGGCTCGGTTCAGTTGCATTCTTGGGGCATGTGGTGTCCAGTGAGGGTATTCAGGTGGATTCGAAAAAGATAGAGGCAGTGCAGAGTTGGCCCAGACCGTCCTCATCACGGAGATTAGGAGCTTCCTTGGTTTGTCAGGCTATTACCGTCGCTTTGTGGAGGGATTTTCATCTATTGCATCGCCCTTGACCAAATTGACCCAAAGGGTGCTCCATTCAAGTGGTCGGATGAGTGTGAGGAGAGATTCCAGAAGCTCAAGACTGCTTTGACCACAACTCCAGTTCTAGTTCTGCCGTCAGCTTCAGGTTCTCACACCGTGTATTGTGATGCTTCGAGGATAGGTATTGGATGTGTTCTGATGCAGGAGAGTAGGGTGATTGCATATGCCTCGCGCCAGTTGAAGACTCATGAGAAGAACTATCATGTCCATGATCTTGAGTTAGCAACTATTGTGCATGCCTTAAAGATTTGGCGGCACTATTTGTACGGGGTTCATTGTCACGACCCAACTCTATGTCAAGTCGTAATGGCGTCCAGCACCATTGCTGGACAAGCCAATAGTGAACAACTTGTGATTTCCCATTTTTGTTTATTAAGCAATTCCAACATTTAGCTTTACTTACATTTAAAGCATTTGATAAATAAATGATTTTTAAGTCAAACAAACGGAAACATCTAAAATCAGTTATAACTATTGAATTACAACCCAAAAATCAAAGTCTACTAATACGTGTCAAGATCTGGTGCCACAAGTGTGTGGGCAGCTAGTAGAATATACAAAATATGACTATCCTACTTTCTGAGATAGAATAGACAGATAAAAACAAAAGAGAAACTCCGGCATGCTGCTGAATGGCTCAGAAGGGGCAGCTCATCGTGAAGTCTTGGTCCAAGATCAGGTATGCGCGCCGGGCGGGTAACTAGATGCACCAGCCTCAGATCCTATACAATTAAGTACAGAAGTGTAGTATGAGTATATAAACAATATGTACCCAGTAAGTATCCCGCTTAACCTCAAAGAAGTAGTGTCGAGGGGTCGACTCGATACTCTTTAAGGCCAATTATAATGTAATTTAAGTGTTATGCTAAGTATAGATATCATGACTAATTCTGACAGTTCAATAACAGGAAGAGATAAGTACTCCTTTCATAAATTTTAAAATTTCAATTTCGGTCATATCATTTAACCACTTACATTTCAAGGCATTTAAGCAGTATAAATCACGGAGGGTTCCAAATAATTAACATGCGTAATTATGCCGAGGTCGTACGGCCCGATCCAATAAAATATTTAAATTGTGCAATGCCGGAGGGTCGAACGACGTGAACCATAGATGCATCTATTTACTACCGAGGCACTCGGCCTGATCCACAAATAACAATTATTTTCAAGAAAACACAAGTTTCTCATTTACAGTCAAGTATCTCATACAAACCTTCAAGTAAGTGAATTTAACCTTGTACAATTCTTTTATCAATTTCTATCATGATTAAGTGATTATATTAGCAAGTAGGGCACAAACATTTCAAGTATAGCATAATACGAGTCCTAACTACCTGTATAATAGCATAATAGTAGCTACGTGCGGACTCTCGTCACCACGTACCTACGTAGCCCCCACAATTAGGTACAAATATTTATTTAATTCACCTATGGGGTTAATTCCCTCTTACGATGTTAGAAAGGAGACTTACCTCGTCTCAAAGCCTACTTCCCAATTCAAGAATGCGCTCAAACCTCCAAATTTGACGCCAAACGACTCGAAGCTAGCCAAACATTACATAAACTAATCAATCTATGCTCAAAAGTTCATAATTCCACCATTTAAGTGATTACCTAACCTAAATTGCAAGATTCCTAAAATTCACCCCCAGGCCTACATGCTCAGATTCCAGAAATTTTTAAAGAAAGTTGTTACCCATCCTTAGGAACATAAATATATGATTTTTACTAAATTCCATAACAAATTTCATGGTTAAATCTCATTTTTATCAAAAACCTAGGTTTTTCCATCTAACCCATAAATTCTACAAATTTACATGTTAAAATCTACCCATAATCTATGTATTAAACTCACATTAGGTAGGAATTACTTACCCTCAATAGCTAGGTTGAAATCTCCCCTTTTAAAGCTCTAAAATCGCCCGAGTGTGTGAAAAATGGGAGAAAAATGCCTAATCCCGTATTTAAAACAAGCTTCTGCCCAGCTGACGCCCTTCTTCGCAAACAAGGAAGAAGCCTCGCGTTCGCGAAGGCCTACGCTGACTGAGCATTGTGAACGTGATAGATCTTTCGCGAACGCGACAGCTCTTTCGCGAACGCGAAGAGCAAAGTTCACTGGCCCTCCCTGGCCCCATTTCCCCTACGCGAACGCCAGTGGGGTTCGCGAATGTGAAGGCCTAGGCTCACATAGCTTCGCGAACGCGTGAGTCTGACCGTGAATGCGGAGGGAAATTTGCCCACTTCCCTTAATCCTTCTTCGCGAACGCGATGGCCCTCTCGCGAACGCGAAGAAGGAAACCAGAACTGGAAAATCTGGTTTCTCAAATTTAGCTCTGGGCAGTCCGAAACACATCCGATCCCCTCGAGACCCTGTCCAAAGGCACCAACAAGTCTGTAATCATAATACGGACCTGCTCAAACTCTCGAAATGCGTAAAACAACAACAAATTCAAGAATCACACCCCAAAACCAAATTGGATCAAACTTTGAACTTCAAGTTTCTAAATCGATTCAAACGAGTCGAATCATACTTAGACTATTCGGATTGATACCAAATTTTATGTGCAAGTCTTAAATGGCATAACAGAACTATTCCCGGTCTCGGAATTCCATTTGGACCTCGATATCACCAAAATCCGCTCCAAGCCGAATTTAAAGAACTTTTTAAAACTTTCAAGAACCAACTTTCACTATTAGGCGCTGAAACGCTCCCGGGTCATCCAAAACCCTATTCGAACATACGCCCAAGTCCAAAATCATCATATGAACCTATTGGAACTGTCAAATCTCGATTCCGATGTCGTTTGCTAAAAATGTTGACCGAAGTCAAACTCGGCCTTTTAAGCCAACCTTAAGGAACCAAGGGTTCCGATTCCAACCTAGACTCTTCCAAATCCCAAACCAACAATCCCCGCAAGTCATGAAAACAGTAAAAGTAAGTACGAGAAGTCTTATTTAGCGAAATCGGGTTCTAGAAAGCAAAACGACCGGTCGGGTCGTTATATTCTCCACCTCTTAAACAAGCGTACGTCCTCGAACAGGTTTAGATTCATACCTGAAGTGCTGAATAAATATGGATATCTGCTCCGCATGTCCTCCTCGGACTCCCAGGTCGCCTCCTCCACTGGTTGGCCCCTCCACTGAACCTTTACCGTAGAAATTCTCTTGGATCTCAACTGGCGATCATGTCTAGCAACAATGGCAACTGGCTCCTCCTTATAACCCAAGCTCTCATCAAGCTGAATAGTGCTGAAGTCTAGCACATGTGACAGGTCGGCATGATATCTCCGGAGCATATACACGTGAAAAACTGGATGAACCCCTGATAGGCTGGGAGGTAAAGTAAGCTCATAAGCAACTTTCCCAACTCGCCTCAACACCTCAAATGGGCCTATAAACCTTGGGCTCAACTTGCCATTCTTTCCGAATCTAATAATACCCTTCATCGGTGAGACTTTCAAGAGAACCTTCTCTCCTACCATAAATGATACGTCACGTGCCTTCTGATTTGCGTAACTCTTCTGTCTGGACTGTGCTGTGCGAAGTCGCTCCTGAATCAACTTTACCTTTTCCAAGGCATCCTTCACCAGATCAGTACCATATAACCGAGCCTCGCCGGGCTCAAACCAGCCGATAGGAGAACGACATCGCCGACCATATAAAGCCTTAAATGGGGCCATCTCGATGCTGGACTGATAACTGTTGTTGTAAGCAAACGCAGCCAAAGGCAAAAACTGATCCCACTGTCCCCCAAAGTCAATTACACATGCTCTGAGCATGTATTCCAATATCTGAACTGTTCGCTCTGACTGCCCGTCGGTCTGTGGATGAAATGCTATGCTGAGCTCTACACGGGTCCCCAACTCACTCTGTACGGCTCTACAGAGATATGAAGTGAACTGAGGGCCTCTATCTGATATGATGGAAATAGGCACACCGTGCAACCGAACTATTTCCCTAATATAAATCTGGGCCAATTTCTCTGAAGTATAGGTAGTCACAATCGGAATGAAGTGTGTCGACTTGGTCAATTTGTCGACAATCACCCAAACTACGTCAAACGTTCGCAAGGTCCGCGACAATCCAACTACGAAGTCCATAGTGATGCGCTCTCATTTCCACTTAGGGTTAGTCATCTGCTGAAGTAGGCCACCTAGCCTTTGGTGCTCATACTTGACCTGCTGGCAATTTAGACACCTGGCTACATACTCCACTATGTCTTTCTTCATCAGCCGCCACCAATAATGTTGTCTGAGGCCACGATACATCTTCGTAGCACCTGGATGAATAGAATACCGAGAACTGTGTGCCTCCTCTAGAATCCTCTCCCTCAAGCCATCGACATTAGGAACACATAGACGACCTTGGAGTTACAAAACACCATCATCGCCAATAGAAACTTCTTTAGCACCACCCTGTAGTACCGTCTCTCTAAGAACTGCCAAGTGCGGATCATCAAACTGTCGGGCCTTGATCTACCCCAATAATAAAGACTTAGCAACAACACATGTAAGAACTCGGCTGGACTATGAAATATCCAACCTCACAAGTCTGTTATCCAAGGACCGAATGTCCAAAGCTAGTGGCCTCTCCTTCGGTAAAATAAATGCCAAGCTACCCATACTCTCTGCCTTCCTGCTTAAGGCATCCGCGACCACATTTGCCTTGCCCGGATGATAAAGAATGGTGATGTCATAATCCTTCAGTAACTCGAGCCATCTACGCTACCTCAAATTGAGATCCCTTTGCTTGAACAAATGTTGTAAGCTGCGATGATCAGTATAAACCTCACATGACACTCCATATAGATAATGCCTCCATATGTTAACAGCATGAACAATCGCGACTAACTCCAAATCATGCACAAGATAATTCTTCTCATGGGGCTTCAGCAGACGTGAAGCGTATACAATAACTCGCCCCTCCTGCATCAATACACAATCCAAGCCAACGCGTGAAGCATCGCAATACACAGTACACATCCCCGAACCAGAAGGCAACATTAAAATCGGTGCTGTAGTCAAGGCTGTCTTGAGCTTATGAAAGCTCGCCTCACAATCGTCGGACCAACGAAATGGGGCACTCTTCTGGGTCAATCTAATCAAAGGTGATGCAATGGATGAAAAGCCCTCCACAAACCAGCGAAAATAGCCTGCTAACCCCAAGAAACTCCTGATCTTAGTCGCCAAAGTGGGACGAGGCCAACTCTGAACTGCCTCAATCTTCTTGGGATCCACTTTAATACCCTCTCCTGATACAACATGCCCCAAGAATGCCACAAACTCTAGCCAAAACTCACATTTGAAGAACTTAGCATATAACTCCTGTTCTCGCAATGTCTGAAGTACCACTCTCAAATGTTGCTCGTGCTCCCCCAGGCTACGTGAGTAAATCAAGATGTCATCAATAAAGACAATAACAAATGAATCAATATAAGGCCTAAACACTCTGTTCATCAAATCCATGAACGCCGCTGGGGCATTAGTCAAGCCGAAGGACATTACTAGAAACTCACAATGACCATATCTGGTACGGAAGGCAGTCTTCGGAACATCTGAGTCCCGAATCTTCAACTGATGGTACCCCAATCTCAAGTCGATCTTAGAAAACACCCTAGCACTATGCAATTGGTCAAACAAATCATCGATACGCGGCAGCGAGTACTTGTTCTTGATGGTAACCTTGTTCAACTAGCGATAATCAATGCACATCCGCATAGTCTCATCTTTCTTCTTCACAATAACACTGGCGCACCCCAAGGTGATACACTTGGTCTCACAAACCCCTTTGCTAACAACTCCTCAAGCTGTTCCTTCAGCTCTTTCAATTCTTTCGGAGCCATACGGTACGGTGGGATAGATACAGACTGGGTGCCTGGAGCCAATCAATACGGAAATCAATATCACGATCTGACGGCATGCCTGGAAGGTCAGAAGGAAACACATCGGCGAACTCCCGGACTACTGGCACTGAATCAATCGTCGGAGACTCTATGGTGGTGTCCCAAACATAAGCTAGTTAAGCCAAACAACCCTTTTCTGCCATATGTCGAGCCTTCAGAAAAGAGATGACCCGGCTAGCTGTACTAATCGAAGAACCCTTCTACCCCAATCTCGGTAATTCTGGCATCGCTAAGGTAATAGTCTTGGCATGACAATCAAGGATGGCATGGTGTGGAGATAACCAGTCCATGCCCAGGATGACCTCAAAGTCGATCATATCAAGTAGCAGAAGGTCTGCCCTAGTCTTGTAACCATAGAATGTGACCATACAGGACCGGTAGATCCGATCCACAACCACAGAATCGCCCACATGAGTGGACACATAAACAAGAGTACCCAAGGACTCACGAGGAATATCCAGAAAATGAGTGAACAGAGAGGACACATATGAATAGGTAGACCCTGAATCGAATAATACCGAAGCATCCTTACCGCATACATAACTAATACCTGTGATCACGGCATCTGAGGCCAATGCATCTGGTCTGGTCGGAAAAACATAGAATCTAGCTGGAGCGCCGGCGGGCTGGCCCCCGCCTGACTGAACAGTAGCTGACTTGCCTCCCCTGCCTGGCCTCCACCTCTAGGATGGCCCCTACCAGCCTGCCTTCCGCCTCTGGGTGGCCGGACAGTCGGTGCTGAAATCATGGGCTGCTGGCCCTGATGCACTGCCTTGCCCCGAAGCCTGGGGCAGAATCTCCTCATGTGACCGGGATCTCTGCACTTGAAACAGACCCTCGGTGCGGCAATTTGCTGCCTTGATGTCCGACCCTGATGGCCTGTCGACCCACTGGAAGAAGCCTGAATAGCCGGTGGGCGATATGAACTCTCCAGCATGGTGCTAAAATAGGAGCTGGATGAACCCTGGTGACCTGAGTACCCATTGGAAGAACCCCGGAGGGATGGTGGGCGGTGAGAACTCTCTGGCATGTCACTGAAATAGGGGCGCGCTGGAGCACCTCGAGGAGGTGGTGGTGATGAATATGGGGGCGTGCTAGGCTGACCCCTCCTAAACTGACCTCTGCCCCTAGCCGGGGCGCCTCTAAACTCTCCAGAGAAACGGTCCCTCTTGTCCTGCTACATCTACTATCTCTCCCTCTGACGGTAGCCCTCAATCCTCCAAGCAATCTCCACTACCAGCTGGTAAGAAGTCCACATCTCAACCTCTCGGGCCATATTGGCCCTAATACCGGAGTGCATCCCTGCAACAAACCTCCGCACTCTCTCTGTGTCTGTAGGAAGTATCATAAGTGCATGGCGAGATAACTCAGAAAACCTTGCCTCATAGTCGGTCACTGACATCTGACCCTACTCAAGCTGCTCAAACTGATACCGCAACTCTTTCCTCTCAGAGGGTGGAATATACCTATCCAGGAAAAGCTGTGTGAATTGGCTCCAAGTCATGGGAGGAGAACCCGCTGGTCTGCCAAGAAAATAAGACTGCCACCATCTATGGGCCCTACCCTCCACCTGGTAAGAAGTCCACATATCAACCTCTCGAGCCATATTGGCCCTAATACCGGAGTGCATCCCTGCAACAACCTCCGCACTCTCTCTGTGTCCGTATGAAGTATCATAAGTGCATGGCGAGATAACTCAGAAAACCTCGCCTCATAGCCGGTCACTGACATCTGACCCTGCTCAAGCTGCTCAAACTGATACCGCAACTCTTCCCTCTCAGAGGGTGGAATATACCTATCCAGGAAAAGTTGTGTGAACTGGCTCCAAGTCATGGGAGGAGAACCCGCTGGTCTGCCAAGAAGATAAGACCGCCACCATCTACGGGCCTTACCCTCCAGTTGGAAAGTAGTGAAGTCAACCTCATGAGACTCCAGTATCCTCATGTTGTGCAGTATGTCCCTGCACCTATCGATGAAATCCTGGGCATCCTCGTAGCGCTCGCCTCCGAAGACAGGAGGGTGTAACTTAGTCCATCTGTCCAATAACTTCTGTGGATCGCCGTCCGCAGTCGATCTAGGCTCAGGTGCCACTGCTGCAACTGGCTGGGCCCCACCCGCGGGTAGTGTACCTGGAGTCTGATACACTGCAGCTGCATGCCCAAGAGCCTGAGCAGTAGGGGTCTGTGCTCTCCCTCCCGCCTGGGATGTGGCTGGGTCCGCTGGAAATAAACCAGCCTGAGTCATAGAATCCATGAACCGAAGCATACGGCCCATGACCTCCTAGAAGCCCAGTGCTGTCATGAAATCTACCGGGGTTGGCTCTGTTGCGGGCACCTCGCCCTGCTCCTCCACAATGGGATCCTCCATTGATTTCGCTGGTAGTGCTACTAGGACAGCTCTGGGACGCCCTCGTCCCCTACCTCGGCTGGTGCCCTCCCCCGGCCTATGCCTTGGCCTCTAGCAACGGGGGAAGCAGCCTTTCCCAGGTCTGGAATGTCCGCCGTACGCGTCCTCACCATCTGTGAGAGAGTAGAAGAAGGAAATTTAGTATACCATCAACTGCACTGTCACGACTCGGAATTTCCCATCGACGGAACCGTGATGACACCTAACATTTCACTTGCTAGGCAAGCCAACGCTAGAAAATCATTAAATCAATTCCTTATTTCCATTCAGTAAATTATAATAATTAACTAAGATGAAATATGATAAGTACGGAATATTATAAAACTGTATTAATTACTACCACCCGGATCTGGAATCATAATTCACGAGCATTCTAGAATTTACTACAAGTAATAGTCTGAAAGAAATACAAATGTCTGAATGAAAGAAACAGTAGAACAGAAACGATAGACGGGGACTCCAAGGTCTGTAAATGCAGACATATCTACCTTGAGTCTCCGGACAGCGGACCAATAGCAAAATCTCGATCAACCCGAGCCGGTATCAAAATCTGCACAGAAAGTGCAGAGTGCAGTATCAGTACAACCGACCCCATGTACTGGTAAGTGTCGAGCCTAACCTCGACGAAGTAGTGACGAGGCTAAGGCAATGCACCTATAAATCAACCAGTACAATTTAACAATGTATATATAAATAACAGAAATGAAGAACTAAACAGGAAATGTCGGGATGAGAACATACTGAGGGGAATACAAGATAAAGAACTACAACAGAATGATCACCGGAGCAGTCAATATACCATGAATCAACAGGAATAGTGAATACAGTAAAGGAAAAATGCACGACATCATCCTTCGTGCTTTTACTCTCAATATCACCATAAAATTGATAGAAGCGGCACAACATCACCCTTCGTGCATTAAATCTCATATCATGGCACAACATGACCCTTCGTGCATTAACACTCACAATATGGCACGGCATCACCCTTCGTGCATTAACACTCACAATATGGCACGTCATCACCCTTCATGCATTAACACTCACAATATGGCACGACATCACCCTTCGTGCATTAACACTCCCCCTTACCATAATGCAATGCATAAATAACAACAAAGAGATAGAATAACAAGTACAAAACTTACTTCAATATTTGGTTCCACAATATAAATCTCAACTTTTAAATGAATACTCGATTACCAACAGAAATTCCGTAACCATGATAATGACGATCGATTTAACAACACTAGTATAAACATGTAGCAATTAGGCATAGGAAAGAGACAATATAAGAAAATGGAAGAAACATGGAATACAGGTAAATTGGCGGCGCATAAGTACTCGTCACCTCACATATACGCCTCTCACATGAATTTCACTTAGCGAATAATCTAAGGTTCCTAATTTCCTCAAGTCAGAGTTAGACACAACACTTACATTATTCCGAAGGCCACTCAATTCTCAATCACAACTTTTTCTTTAGAATTCACTTCCAAACTACTCGTATCTATTCAAAATGACTCAATAATATCAAATATTGCTAAAGGAATCAATTATATTGCATAAATTAAATTTCCTAAAAGTTCTTCCAAAATAGTCAAAAAATCGACCCCGGGCCCGCTTGGTCAAAACCCGAGGTTCGGACCAAAATACATTTACCCATTCACCCCGAGCCCGAATATATAATTGATTTTTGAATCCGACCTCAAATTGAGGTCTAAATTCTCAAATTTCCGAAATTCCTAGTTTCTACCCTAACCCCTAATTCTACCATGAAACTCTAGATTTAAGTTGATAATTCATAAAATAAAATGGGTAATTGAAAGAAAATGGTTTAGAATCACTTACCAACACTTTGGGAAAGAAAATGACTCTTGAAAATCGCCTCTACCCGTTTAGTTCTTGAAAAATGTTGAAGAAATGGCTTAAACTCGTGTTTGATTCTGTTTTATGCACTGGGCGACAGTGTGCATCGCGTTCGCGAGGCCACTGTCGCGTTCGCGAAGGATAATGGCTGCCAAGCCTTCGTGTTCGCGAGACCCTGCTCGCGTTCGCGATGGTTACTCCCCCAGGCCTTCGCGTTCGCGAGACATTGCTCGCGTTCGCGATGAAGGAACGACCAACCTTCCCCCAGGTCCCCAAGTGCTTCGCGTTCACGATGATCCGGTCACGTTCGCGAAGGGTAAATCCCCCATCACTTTGCATTCGCGACCAGGCCTTCGCATTTGCAAAGAAGAAGTCTCAGCCTCACCAGTTTACTCTTTGCGTTCGCGAGAGGATCTTCGCGAACACGAAGAAGGATATGCCAGACACCAGAATTTGTCGAAAACCAGATTTTTCCCAAGTCCAAAAACATCCCGTGGCCTATCCGAAACTCACTCGAGCCCTCGAGGCTCCAAACAAAATATACACACAAGTCTAAAAACATCATACGGACCTGCTCGAGCGATAAAATCGCCAAAATAACACCTAGAACTCCGAATTTAGCACCAAATCAAATGAAATTCTCAAGAACACTTTAAAATTCATATCTTCTAAACTGGACGTCCGAATCACATCAAATTAACTCCGTTTCTCACCAAATTTCACAGACAAGTCTTAAATATCATAATGAACCTGTACCGGGCTTCAGAACTAGAATACGGACCCGACATTAATAATGCCAAACATCAATCAATTCTTAAAAACAATAAATTTTCAAACTTTTAATTTTCATAAAAAATTCATAACTTGAGCTAGAGACCTCCGAATTCGATTCCGGGCATATGCCCAGGTCCCATAATTCGATACGGACCCACCGGGACCGTCAAAACATGGATACAGGCCCTTTTAAGGCATAAATTCTTATTTTTATCAATTTTCAACATAAAAGCTTTTCAGAAAAATACTTGGACTGCGCACGCAAATCGAGGAGGGTAAAAATGAGATTTTTAAGGCTTAAGAGCGCAGATTCGAGTTCTAAAACATAAGATGACCTTTTGGGTCATTACATTCTCCACCTCTAAAACAACCGTTCGTCCTCGAACGGAAATAGAAAAGTAACTGGGCTGGTGAAAAGGTGGGGATATCTACTCCGCATATAGGACTCGGACTCCCAAGTAGCTGCCTCAATAGATTGACCTCTCCACTGCACTCGAACTGAAGGGTAACTCTTTGATTTCAACTAGCAAACTTGCCGGGTTACAATAGCCACCGGCTCCTCCTCGTAAGTCAAATCCTTGTCCAACTGGAAAGAGCTGAAATCTAACACATGGGACGGATCGCCGTGATACTTTCGAAACATGGACACGTGGAATACCGGATGAACAACTGCTAAACTAGGTGGCAACGCAGGCCTGTAAGCTACCTCTCTCACTCTCTCCAGAATCTCAAAAGGTCCGATATACCTAGGGCTCAACTTGCCCTTCTTTCTGAACCTCATTACACCCTTCATGGGTGATACCCGAAGTAACACTCTCTCTCTGACCATGAATGCAACATCATGAACTCTACGGTCGACATAACTCTTCTGCCTGGACTGAGCGGTGCGAAGTCGATCCGGAATAATCTTGACCTTATCCAAGGCATCCTGTACTAAGTCTGTGCCCAACAACCGAGCCTCTCCCGGCTCGAACCACCCAACTGGTGACCGGCACCGCCTACCATATAATGCCTCATAGGGAGCCATCTGAATGCTCGACTAGTAGCTGTTGTTGTAGGTGTTGATACTTAGTTTTTCCCTCATATTTTTTCAAATATATATATATATATACACTTCAAAATAGTGCATATGAATCATAATTTGATTTACAAGCATATACAAGTATTTTCATAATTTTTCATAATTTTTAAAGGCTTTAAATCAATTTATTTCCATATTTTTATTATATAACTACCCATTAATTACCTTAAAAATCATTTTTATGATGATTTTATCATCTAAACTCATCATTTAAACCCATATTAGGTTTTAAATATTTTTAGTACATTTATTATAATTACATTTGCATTTTAAAGGCTAAAATTGCATATTTTTGCAATAATAGCCTATATGTACTTATAATTAGTTTATTTATGCAAAAATAACCTTTTTATATTTTTATAATGTTGAATATTTGTTTTCAATCATTTTTATGCACAAATAATATTTTTATTATTTATCTATTATTTTTACAAATTATTGTATTGGTTAAATTTGGGTATTTAAAATTTGGCCCCATTTTTTAAAATTAATTTCGGACCTAAGGCTACCCAAAACTACCCAAATCATCCCAAGCACAATAATCCTAACCCAATTACCCTTACCCATTCATTAAAACCCGATCCCAGTCCATTTAAATCTCGGCCGTTGATCAAAGATGATCAACGACCCACAAATAACCACCCCCTTTCCTTATATCTCCCTCCTCTCTACCCTAACCCTCATTTCCCTAAATCCTCCACCTTTATTTTCCCTCTACTGATGAACCCTAATTTCACCGCCTCAGCCAAATCCCTCCAAATCCCGTTCCTAATGGGATTCTTTCCCTATTCCCTTGCCATTTCGATGTTTTCCCTTATTTGGTGCTATGTTACGGAGTAACTTAGGTACTTGCCTAGATATGAAAAGTACCCCGCTTTGATTCTATCCAAATCTATGTTTGTCTCTTGAATCTGGACAACCTTGACTCCAAGCACGTTATTTTATAATGATTCTCTCATATCTCGTTGATTCACACTAAACCCTAAAGGTTAGGGTTCCAGATTTGTCTTTGATTCGAACCTAAACTGGTTCAAACTCTGATTTCTAGCATTTTTCCATCTATATTCATTCTATTACTTGCGAATCTGCTTATTTTGTCGATTCCCTTCACTTACCTAACTTAGGGTTTCAGACCCTTTTATTTGAACCAAATCTGGTTCGATTCAGTATTCCTTTTTGTAATAATCTCTTGTCTGTTCATTATATGCCTACGTGATTCTTTGCCTTATTTTTCTGCCGATTTTGTGTATTTTTACCTAAAATTTAGGGTTCAATTTTACTGATTTAAGTACTTGCCTTTAGTATTTAAATTAGCTATTTCTATGCTCTAATCTCTACACTATTTAAACCCCTCCCCACTCCCCTTTGAAAAAGAAAAGAAGATTCAGAGTTCAAAAAAGCCTTTTCACTACTATATACCAAAAGCTGTGTACTCTTGCTCTCTCTTGAGCAATAATATTCTGTGTTTTGATTCTTGGCCGGCTGAAAGCCAAGGCCAGAAATCTTTTTTTTTGCTTCCGTTTGGTGCTATTTGCTATAGTGTTGGATTCCTTTTCCCTGTTCATCTTAACTGGTGAGTTATTGAATCTTCTGCCCTTTCATTATGATTATTTGCTCAATGTGTTACTGCCATTAGGCCATGTTACCCTAAATGCTATTACTTGTAGTTAAGACATGTCGAACTTAGTTTGAATTGATTAATGAAATTTGCCTAATTCTTTGTTATTGAGGACTATCTTTTAGAGTTAAACATGCTTTCATACCTCTTTAGCCATGTATAGATGTGTGCCTTAACAAATTTATAATGTTTGTTTGTTGAACTTGTTACGGCCTGTTTAGTTCTGTTCTCACTATGTTATGATACCTCTACTAGATTGTCTTAATCAGTTCCTACTGCTAATCAATATGTTTTCTTTCTATGACTTAGCCTGATCTGAAGTCTCTGTTATCATTGTGAATATGTTTATGAACTGGCCTTATTAGCATGTGACTTTGTTAATTCTTAGAAACTTGATTAAGTATGCTTAGGTTCAAATATGTTTGCTATTTGTTTGTACATGCTCTATATGTGATTATGTCCTTAAGTGTATCCCCTAATCCCATCCTACTCTCCTGAATCCTCATTCTTTGCTGGCTGAAAGCCAAAGCTATTTAGGTTCTGTCCTCTGGTCTCCCTAGTGTGAGCACTGCTCAGGGTTCATGTGAGGCCCTTGTGAACTCGGACACACTAGGATTTCATCCCTAATCTTCCTTGAACTGTTTCTGATCATTTTCTCTAGTGTGAGCACTGCCCTGGGTTCCTGAAGCCCTTGGGAACTTTGACACACTAGAGATTTGGGTTCTGTATGCTTATCCTTGAAATATAGGTGAATCATTCACTACTGGTTATTGTGTATCTATGAACATGGGCATTTGGAACTACTGTGAGTTGAAGGCCTGGCCTGTCCAGGTGTATTTGGGCCTGCCGTAGGCTCCCTATAGTTTTGCTTACCTTGTAATTCATTCATTAAATTTTGGTCTGTAATAATTATTTGTAATAACAATTTTGGGGTATTAGTAAAAATGGGAAAGGTTTCTTATTTTATACTTGCTATAAAGTGGGGGTAGAAATCCTGCCTATAGGGTTGATGTTGTGATGTTGGATGTTATATGTTAGAAATCATGCTTCTAAGTGTCTTATTGTGTTCAGTCATTATGTGTTAGCAACCATGTCCATAGGCTCAATGTTTGGCTCAATTATGTTCCGTTACAAACCATGCCTATAGAAATGGTATGGTCCGATGTGTGTGTGAATTCCTGCTTGCATACTGTTTCATTCAGATTATAGAAATCATGTCTATAGGATTCAAAAACTGTTCAGATTGTAGAAATCATGTCTATAGGATTCAAAACTATTTAGATTATAGAAATCAAGCCTATAGGATTCAAACCAGATCAAGTTATAGAATGCACGCCTGAATCTGTTTAATTATTCTTTATGACCGTTTTCTGTGCTGTTACCTTCATTAGAAAACATGCCTATAGGATTAAAACAAATAATTCTAGGTTTGTTTCTATGACCTGCCACTATTTACTATCGCACAAAACACCTAGATACCATGTTGGTAGGCTTAATTGTATCATGCTAAAATCAGTAGGCAAACTTTGTAGTTCCTAATAATCGCATCAAGAAATTGACTTTGTATACGTCTGTTTGCTCGTTCGTCAATGTCACATAGATATCCTGCCTATAGGATTTTTCAATTAATGAAATCTATTAATGCTAATCAGTTTGGCATGCATTTGATGTCTAAATGCGGAGGGTAGCTTGAGCCCATGTTTGTTTCTATTTGAAAGTCCTAACTATTTTTTGTATGTCGCCTAGTTTTCTCCTTTTGAGCAACCTAAGTTAAGGTCTAGAACTGCCCTGAAATAGAGGTCCAAATGCCTCATGGACCATAGGCATGGGACGGGTAGTGCACGCATAGGGTACGACTTAGAATCAAATAGAGTGCTTTAGGTAAACAACTTAAAGATAGTAATCGGGTAGTAGGAGATGATAGTCCGTGCCCGCTAAATAATATGAGTAACACCCCGTCTTGAGGGAGTTATGAAGTATTATTTATGTTGCACGGGATAATCCTTTAGGCTAAAAAACTTAGGACCCCCTATTCCTGTTAAAATAGTTCTTTCTTTGTCCAATTGGTTTCTTTTCTCTTAGACTAATTCACATGATTTGAGTTCGACCGGGACCCACCGTTATGGACCTCGAGGAGTGCCTAACACCTTCTCCTCGAGGTAATTTGAGCCCTTACCCGATCTTTGGTTATGCAAACTAGTAAACCTGAGTCATTTGCAAATAGGTGCCCTAACGCACCTTAATCCGCTAGGTGGCAACTCTCTCTTTTAATAACCCTTCCTTTTAAAAGAGTTGTCAACGTCGAAACCCGATTTCGCGAGAAAGAGGGGCTCGACAGCATGGCGACTCTGCTGGGGATATCCTTAGGCTCTTACCATAATGAACTTGGTCTGTGTGAATTAGTCTCCCTCGATAAGTGTGTCTTTATTATTTTATGCTCAAATTCACCGTTTATTTGGTACATGCACCCCCTTCCCTATTTTCCCTTTTACATGAATTTACATGCTACTTTTCGTTTAACCTTGTTTGCTGGCTTCAATCTTTATGTCTTTCCCAATCCCTACCCCTTTTACTACTTTATTATAATTTTTCCATTATGGGAACTAACTCCTTCTTTGTTTTTCTTTTTTTCCTATCTTTACATTTATTAAATACCGCATTTATCGCTTTCATCATGCAAAATACTTGACAAGGTGTTGTTTTATTTTTTGCATAATTACATGCTCTGCATCATATTCCACTCGTGCACAATTAATACCATAGCGGCACTTGATGAGTGTCCGCGCTCTTCCTATATTACCCTTTTTAAATTTGGAAAGGCTTATTTGCGGTAAAACTAGTCGATCAGCGGTGCAGTCGACGGTTCCATGCCTTACCCTCTCAAGTTGTCCGCTTGAGGGTACCGGTCTAGACTTCTATAGAAAACCCTACTCTGATGTTAACTGTGTATGCATCATGTCCAAACCTAGCATGAGTTAGAATGTTGCCCGCATAATAACTCTCTAAGGAAAGCCTTGTCCAAACTCCATCAGGATCTCCATAATCCCAACGGGCACGATCATGAAATGTGCATTATTTGGAGAAAACGTGCCGATATACTAATAATTAATGTGTAAGTAGTCAAACCCGGAGGGG
>AWOL01S0042027.1:41303-52728 GCA_000715115.1 Nicotiana otophora | reverse complement strand
TGATACACATGCTTCGGATGGTGATGATGAGGTAGTGCATTATGATCGATATGGCAGGATCATCATAGTCCCTGAGGGTGATGGGTAAGTGTTATTCATTATTTTTGCGTCTATTGATTTGTAACATTTTTACTAAGATATTAATGTGTTTTTATTGTTAAATTGCAGGTTCAGGCCGGGTAATAAGACTACGAGGATAATCACCAATGCCATCAGAAAGCTTTATGATGGCCCTTATGCGACTTGGACTGATTGCCCATTCTCACTGAAGGAGCAAATTTTCAATCAATTTAAGGTATAAATGTTCTTTTAAACAGTTTAATAATTTATATTTATGATGTTTCCATCTAATATTTAACTTTTGAAATACAGAGCAAATGTGTATGGGAAGACCGCTATAGCACGGAAATAGCTGCAAATTTTTATCATAAAGCTCGCAAGAGATTGGCGGATGCTTTCTCAGATGCTAGAAAGAAGAACAAGAGGCATGGCTGGATACTTGAGAATTTGTGGAATAATTTGAAAGGCAATGGCTTACCGCGGAGTTCTTAGAGAGGAGCGAAAAAGGAAAGAAAGCTCGCGCATCCGAGAAGGGAGGCTCCTTGCACACTGGAGGTGCGATCAGCCTAGGGACAATAAAAAGAAGATCAGTACGTAATTGCTTAAATTAATTTACTTTTCTAAGTATATCTATTTTTTTTATTAACTAAATTAATTTGTTTTCAGGAAAAGAAGTATGGGCGTCCAATGAGTCATGATGAGCTATTCAAGGAGACGCATACTGTGAAGAAGAAGAAATAAGGGGACCAAGATAGGTGGGTCGAGGACCGGGCCTCAATTGCATATGTAAGCTTTCAATTTTCTTTAAGTATTATAATTTACTTTTATAAAAATTTTGAAATACTGATTTAATTTAAAATAATATAGGGTCGCTATCAAAGTAAGAATTCATCCGTAGTCATCCAGCTGGTGAACTAGACAAATAGAACCAGTTTTGAACTAGTTGTAATTAGTTTTAACTTGGTTTGGGATTTTTGTGTTCAATTGAACTTTAATTTGTTAGTTTTAAATTATTTATTGAATGTTTTGGTTGTTGTTGTGTTGTTGTTGTTGTTATTAGGTGTGTTGGTATGCTGGCAGGTGGTGTAGCTGCCAAAACACGCATTTTATGCCAAAATTAAACCCAGAACCGACCAAAGTTGGTCGGTTTTTAATAAAAAAAAATTATTCCAAAATACCGACCAAAGTTGGTCGGTTAATGAACATTGAATTCCCAGAATTCAACATTACCGACCAACTTTGGTCGGTATTTTGCCTGCACTGTTGAGGTTACCGACCATAGTTGGTCGGTAATGTTTAATTTTAATTATTTTAAAAAAATATATATTTTTAATTACCGACCAAAGTTGGTCGGTTTTTTAAAATTTTAATAATTAATAAAAAAATATAATTTAGTTAAACCGACCAACTTTGGAAGGTAAAATTAAATTAATAAAATATGTTTCCGACCAAAGTTGGCCGGTAAGTACTTAAACTTGTCAGATGGTCATTTTAAGCTACCGACCAACTTTGGTCGGTAATTTCCGACCAGCTTTGGTCGGTAAGCCATTCCGACTATCAAAACACCATCCACACCCTAATGGTCGCGTTTTGGTCAGTAATTGGCCATATCCGACTAACTTTGGTCGGTTTTTAGCGAATTTCTAGTAGTGAAATACCTATAACCATCATGTGTAGAAGCTCTATAAGGCCCCTAGGTATCAACATGAATGAGTTGAAAAATAACTTTGGTGCTGGTAGTGCTGGTAGGAAAAGGCAGCTTAGCTTGCCTAGCTTTAGAACAAACATCACAAGGATCAATATTGTAGACAAAGTAGAATACTGAAAATTGGATAAATATTTCATACTAGAGACAGGAAAATGCCCTAAGCTCATGTGCCATAGGCTTACATCAGAAATATGCTTAATAAAACTAGACTTAGAATGAGAAACTACAGCAACACTAGACTCATTACAGACTGATTTAGGAAATAATGTAATGACCCAACCGGTCATTTTAATTTTTAAAACCTCGTTCCCTAAAATAAAATTTTCCGTATGTGAATTCTATGATTTACGACTTGCGAGGATGGTTGGTTTGGGATTTGGAAGTGTTTGGGTTGAAATCGGAACACTTTGTTCCTTAAGTTGGCTTTAAAAGGCCAAGTTTGACTTCGGCCAACATTTTAAAAAAACAACCTCGGAATAGAATTTTGACGATTCCAACAGCTCTGTATGATGATTTTAGACTTAGGAGCGTGTTCAGAATTTTATTTGGATGTCCGTAGTTAAATTAGGCTTGAAATGGCTAAAATAGGAATTTAAGTTTGCAATTTGACCNTTTGGAAGTTTGACCGGGGAGTTGACTTTTTGATATCGGAGTCGGAATCCAGTTCTAAAATTTTTTATAGCTCCGTTATATCATTTATGACTTGTGTGCAAAATTGGAGGTCAATCGGACATGATTTGGTAGGTTTTGTTACCGAATGAAGAAGTTGAAAATTTTAAGTTTCATTAAGCTTGAATTGGAGGATGATTCGTGGTTTTAGCATTGTTTGATGTGATTTGAGATTTCGACTAAGTTCGTATGATATTTTAGGACTTGTTGGTATAATTGGTTGAGGTCTCGAGGGGCTCGGGTGAGTTTCGGACGGCTAACATATCATTTTTGACTTTTGGAACATTGCTGATAACTGCTGGAAATTTTCTTCTGATTTTCTTATACGCGATCGCGTGGATTGGGTTGCGATTACGTAGGCTTAATTTGGCAGCTGAGAATTTGTTCTATGCAATCGCGTGGGCAAGTCCGCGATCGCGTAGGTTGGATTCAGTTGTGCTATGCGAACGCATGGCTAAGGCTACGTTCGCGAAGAGGAAACAAAGCAGAAGCTGACCACGCGCTTAATGCTTTGCGATCGCGTGAGGAGGTTCGCGATTGCGTAGGCTTGCGGAGACTGTGCTTCGCGATCACGTGGGGTTTTCCACGATTGCGTAGGGTTAATGTTTGGGCAGAAAACTTTGTACTACGCGATCACATGAGGAAGTTCGCGATCGCGTAGACGAAATCACTGGGCAGAGAGTTTAAGTTCTAAAAATGGAACTTCGTCCCATTTTTCATTTTTAACGATTTAAGCTCGGATTTAGGCGATGTTTGGGAGATTTAAATAGAAAACAACGGGATAAGTGTTCTTAACTCAATATTGGTTAAATTACCCGAATCCATCACTATTTTTATCATTTAATTGGTGAATTGAGTTGGAAAAATTTGAAAACCCTCTTGGATAGATTTCAGGATTTGAGGGCCGAATTATTATCGGAATTTAGTGATTTTGGTATGGGTAGACTCATGGTTGAGTGGATGTTCATATTTCGTAACTTTTGCCGGGTTCTGAGATGTGGGTCTCACAGACGAATTTTTAATTAATTTCAGAACTTTTATTGAAAATGTAGTATTTTCTTATAGAATTGATTCATATATTTTTTAGTGATTGTATCGAATTATTTTTGGCTAGATTCGAGCCAGACATAGTTGGATAATTGTGGAAAAGGCCTTCTAGTGGATTAAATTGGAGCAAGACGAGGTAAATCTCTTGTCTATTCTTGTGAGGGGAAAATTATCCCATAGGTGATTAAATTAAATAATTATTGCTAATTGTGGGGGCTACGTACACACGAGGTGATGAGAGTCCGTGCGTAGCTACTATTAATGCTAAAGTCCGGGTAGTTTAGGACTCAAAAGCATAAATTACTTGTGTAAATTGTAGTCTTTACTTAATTAAATTATTTGATATATTTATATATATGTTGTGAATCTAAAAATATTAAAGGATGAAAATCTCATATGCTTAAATTTATGTTTGAATTAATTAATTATTAAGAGAAATTGTTCTTCCTCCCGAATTTATCTTTTAATAAATATACTCTCCTTTCGGAGGTACATAAGAAAACGTCCTCCTTTCTTGTGGAGCGGGCCGAATGCTTCGGCAGGATAGATGCATCTATGGATCGTGCCGTACATTCCTCGGCAGTGTACATGACACTCTGAATCGGGTCGTACGTCCTCGACAGAAATCGTACTTAATAATAATAATTACACGATACTTGGACAGTTTATTGCAGCTTGTAAAGCTATTCAATAAATTAGAAATTTACTGAAATTGAATTGCAGCTTGTAAGCTATTTGATAAATTAAAAATTTATTGAAATTGAATTGCTGCTTGTACAGCTATTTGATAAATTGGAAGTTTTATTGAAATTGAATGATTTAATTAATAGATTGGAAATTATTGCATTTGAAGGATTTTTATTATTTCTGCTAATTGAATAAATTATTGTTAACTTTGTGAATCATGCTAATTTGAATAATTATAATTTATTCCATTTATTATTGATGACCCTTAGTGAGTGTCAAAGTCGGTCATCGCGTCTCTACCACTTCAAGATTAGGCTTGATACTTACTGGGTACACGTTGTTTGCGTACTCATGCTACACTTGCTACACTTTTTTGTCCAGGACCTGAGGCAAGTACTACTGGGGGGCCTATCGTCTTACACCCACTTTATCCAGGGGCATAGTGGTGAGCTGTCTTTCTGAGCCGTTCTGCAACTGCTGGTGTCTCTCCTTGTATTTTTTATTCTGTCTATTTTTATTTCAGACAGTATTTGAGATTTTGTATAATCTATTAGATACTCATACACTTGTGACACCAGGTCTTGGCACACACATTGGTATAATTTGGTGTCTTATTATTTTTTTTAAATTTAAATTTTATCGATATATGTTTAATGTATTAGTTGGCTTGCCTAGCTATAGTGTTGGGCGCCATCACGACCTCTAGGTGAAATTGGGTTGTGACAACATGGTATCAGAGCACTAGATTCACGTAAGTCTCACAAGTTATGAGCAGACCTAATAGAGTCTTGCGGATCGGTACAGAGACATTTGTACTTATCTTCGAGAGGCTATAGGGTGTTAGGAAAACTACTTTTCTTCATATTCCATCTTGCAATTAATGTAGTACTAAATATCCCTCTCTTATTATCTTACAAATGGTGAGAACGCGCTCGAATGAAGTTCCAAACCAGGAAAGAGCTACTCCCTCAGTTGCTAGAGGCCGAGTTCGAGGGAGGGCTCCAACCCATGGTAGAGGGCGAGGACGTCCCAGGACTGTTCCAGTTATGCCGCCAGTGGGTCCAGCAAAGAATCCCATTATTGAGGAGTAGGGAGAGGTGTCTGTGGCAGAGCCAGCTCCGGTGGATTTCACATTTGCACCGGGATTTCAGGATGTCATGGGTCGTATGTTACGGTTCATGGACAATATGACTCAGGCCGGTTTATTTCCAGCAGACCCAGCCACATCTCAGGCAGGCGGGGAGCACAGACCCCTACCGCGCAGGCTCATGGACAGGCAGCTGTTGTATATCAGACCCAGGGTGCACTACCCGCAGGTGGAGCCCAACCAGTGGAAGCAGCTACACCTGAGCCCATGCCAACTGTAGCCGCTGATCCTCAGAAACTATTGGACCAATGGACTAGACTACATCCTCCTGTCTTTGGGGGTAAGCGACATGAGGATCCACATGACTTCATTGATCATTGCAAGGATAGACTGTACAACATGAGGATATTGGAGTCTCATGGGGTAGACTTTGCTACTTTTCAGCTAGAGGGCAGAGCCCGTAGATGGTGGCAGTCTTATGTTCTTGGCAGACCAGCAGATTTTCCTCCCATAACTTGGGACAGGTTCACCCGTATCTTCCTGGACAGGTATATTCCACCCTCCTAGAGGGAAGAGTTGAGATTTCAGTTTGAGCAGCTTCAGTAGGGTCAGATGTCAGTGACTAATTATGAGGCAAGATTTTCTGAGTTATCTCGCCATGCACTTATGATACTCCCTCTTGAGGCGAAAAGAGTGCGGAGGTTTGTTGCGAGTTTACATACTGGCATTCATGCCAATATGGCTCGAGAGGTTGAGATGGGTACTTCTTATGAGCTAGTCGTGGAGATAGCCCACATGATTGAGGGTGTACGTCAGCGGAGCCGAGAGCAGGTTACGAGAGATAAGCGATTTAGGTATTCTGGAGAGTTTAGAGGTGCTCCGTCTAGGGGAAAAGGTCAGTTCGTGAGAGGGCAGTCCAGCAGGCCCCCATATTCAACACCACTGCCTCCTCGAGGTGCTCCAGTGCGACCTTATCTCAATGGGTATTCAGGTCCCCAGGGCCAAGCACTTAGTCAGCAGCCCATCGCACCGAAGAGTTATTATGAGTGCGGGGACCCTAGTCACATGCGGAGATTCTGCCCTAGACTGCGGGGTAGACCAATGCAGCAGGGTCAACAGCCTATGATTACCGCACCAGTTGCTCCACCAGTAGTCCGACCACCAAGAGGTGGAGGACAGGTGGGTAGGGGACATCCTAGAGGTGGAGGTCAGCCAGGCGGAGGCCAGCCAGTTGGCGCTCCAGCTCGATTCTATGCTTTTCCGGCTAGACCAGATGCAGATGCCTCAGATGTTGTGATTACAGGTATTATTTATATTTGCGGAAAAGATGCCTTCATATTATTTGATCCAAGATCCACGTATTAATATGTGTCATATCTATTTGCTCTATTCCTGGGTGTTTCTCGTGAGTCCTTAAGTACTCCTATTTTTGTGTCCACTCCTGTAGGAGATTCTGTTATTGTGAACACGATCTATCGGTCTTGTATTGTTACATTATGTGGTTATGAAACTAGAGCAGATCTCTTATTGCTCGAGATGATCGATTTTGAAATTATTCTGTGTATGGACTGGTTATCTCCATATCATGCTATTCTAGATTGTCATGCCAAAACTGTTACCTTGGCTATTCCATCTTTGCCTAGGCTGGAGTGGAAGGGTTCGTCTGTTAGTTCATTTAATCGGGTTATTTCTTTTATAAAGGCTCAACACATGGTTGAGAAGGGTTCTTTAGCTTATCTAGCTTATGTTCGGGATGCCACTTCAGAGAATCCGGTTATTGATTCAGTGCTAGTAGTTCGAGAGTTCTCCAATGTATTTACTTCAGATCTTCCAGGTATGTCACCTGATCGTGATATTGATTTCTGTATTGACTTGGCTCCAGATACCCAGCCTATATCTATCCCACTGTAGTATGGATCTAAAAGAATTGAAAGAACAGCTTGAGGAGTTACTAGCCAAATGGTTTGTCAGACAGAATGTATCACCTTGCGGTGCACCGGTATTATTTGTAAAGAAGAAGGATGAAACAATGCGGATGTGTATTGATTTTCGTTAACTCAACAAAGTCACTATTAAGAACAAGTACCCGTTGACGTGTATTGATGATCTATTTGACCAGTTGTAGGGTGTTAGGGAGTTCTCTAAGATCGACTTGAGGTCAGGTACCATCAGTTGAAGATTCGGGATTCAGATGTTTCGAATACTGCATTTCGGACTAGATATGGTCATTATGAGTTTCTGGTGATGTCCTTCGGTTTAACTAATGCCCCGACAATGTTTATGGATTTGATGAACAGGGTATTCATGCCATATATTGATTCGTTTGTCATTGTCTTCATTGATGACATTTTGATCTACTCGCACAGTAAGAAGGAACATGAGCAGCATATGAGAGTAGTGATTCAGACGTTGCGGGAACAAAAGCTATATGCTAAGTTCTCTAAATGTGAGTTCTGTCTTGAGTCTGTAGCGTTTTTGAGGCATATTGTATCGGGCGAGGGCATTAAAGCTGATCCCAAAAATATTGAGGTAGTTCAAAATTGGCATTGTCCCACTTCGGCGATTGAGATCAGGAGTTTTCTCGGTTTAGCAGGTTATTATCGTCGGTTCGTGGAGGGTTTTTCGTCTATTGCAGCACCTTTGACCAAATTAACCCAGAAGGGTGCTCCATTTTGATGGTCCGATGATTATGAGGTGAGCTTTCAGAAGCTCAAGACAGCATTGACTACAACACCAGTGTTAGTGTTGCCTTCCGGTTCGGGGATGTATACAGTATATTGTGACACTTCACGCGTTGGTTTGGGTTGTGTATTAATGCAGGAAGGGCGAGTTATTGCATATGCTTCACGTCTGCTGAAGCCCCACGAGCAGAATTATCCGATACATGATTTGGAATTAGTTGCGATTGTTCACGCTCTTAAGATTTGGAGGTATTATCTTTATGGGGTGTCTTGTAAAGTTTACACTGATCATCGTAGTTTGCAGCATTTGTTCAAGCAGAGGGACCTAAATTTGAGGCAGCGCAGATGGCTGGAATTTCTAAAAGACTATGATATTACTATCCTGTATCATCCGGGCAAAGCAAATATGGTTACAGACGCCTTGAGTAGAAAGGAAGAGAGTATGGGTAGTTTGGCTTTCATTTCAGTAGAGGAGAGGCCATTGGCTTCAGATATTCAGTCTTTGGCCAACAGACTTGTGCGACTGGATATTTCAGAGCCCAGTCGAGTTCTTGCATGTGTTGTAGCTCAGTCTTCACTATTTGAACAGATCAAGGCTCGCAAGTATGATGATCCACACTTAATGGTTCATCGAGAAACGGTACTACGTGGTGGTGCCAAATAAGTTACTATTGGCGCGGATGGTATTCTGCGACTCCAGGATCGTCTATGTGTTCCTTATGTGGATGGACTGAGAAAAAGGATCCTAGAGGAAGCACACAGTTCCCAGTATTCTATTCATCCAGGTGCTATAAAGATGTATTGTGATTTGAGGCAGCATTATTGGTGGAGACGAATGAAAAAGGACATAGAGCTAGGTGTCTAAATTGTCAGCAAGTTAAATATGAGCACCAGAGGCCAGGTGGCTTACTTCAGCAGATGACTATACCAGAGTGAAAATGGGAACGCATCACTATGGACTTTGTAGTTGAGTTGCCACGGACCTTGCGGAAGTTTGATGCAGTTTGGGTCATTGTCGACAGGTTGACCAAGTCGGCACACTTTATTCCTGTTGTGACTACATATACTTCAGAGAGGTTGGCCCAGATATATATTCAGGAGATAGTTCGGTTGCATAGCGTGCCAATTTCCATCATATCATATAGAGGTCCTCAGTTTACTTCACATTTCTGGAGAGCAGTACAGAGTGAGTTGGGGACCCGCGTAGAGCTTAGCACAACCTTTCATCCGCAGATCGATGGGCAATCAGAGCGGACAATTTAGATATTGGAGGATATGCTCAGGGCATGTGTGATTGACTTTGGAGGTCAGTGGGATCGTTTCTTGCCTTTGGTCGAGTTTGCTTATAATAACAGTTACCAATCCAGCTTCGAGATGGCTCCATTTTAGGCTTTGTATGGCCGGCGCTGTCGTTCGCCCATCGGGTAGTTTGAGCCCAGTGAGACTAAGTTATATGGTACTGATTTGGTAAAGGATGCATTGGAAAAGGTAGAGTTGATTCAGGAGCGACTTCGTACAGCACAGTCCAGACAGAAGAGTTACGTGGATCAGAAAGCGCATGATTTATCATTTATGGTAGGTGAAAAAGTTCTCTTGAAGGTTTCGCCGATGAAGGGAATTATGAGATTCGGGAAGAAGGGCAAGTTGAGCCTAAGGTTTATAGGCACATTTGAGGTGTTGAGATGAGTTGGGGAGGTTGCTTATGAGCTTGAATTGCCTCCCAATCTATCGGGAGTTCATCCGGTTTTCTATGTATCTATGCTACAGAAGTATCATGCTGACCTATCACATGTGTTGAACTTCAGAACAGTTCAGCTAGATAAGAGTTTGGGTTATGAAGAAGAGCCATTTGCCATTGTTGATAAACAAGTTCGCCAGATGAGGTCCAAGAGGATATCTGCAGTAAAGGTCCAGTGGAGGGGCCAACCAGTCGAGGAAGCGACTTGGGAGGCCGAGGACGCCAGGCGGGGCAACTATGCACACTTATTCAGCACTCCAGGTACAATTCTAAACCCGTTCGAGGACGAACGTTTGCTTAAGAGATGGAGAATGTAATGACCCAACCAGTCATTTTAACTTTTAGAACCCCGCTCCCTAAAATAAAACTTCCCGTATGTGCTTTTTATGATTTATGACTTGCGGGGATGGTTGGTTCGGGATTTGGAAGTATTTGGGTTGAAATCGGAACACTTGGTTCCTTAAGTTGGCTTTAAAAGGCCAAGTTTGGCTTCGGTCAACATTTTGAGAAAACGACCTTAGAATAGAATTCTGACAATTCCAACAGCTATGTATGGTGATTTTAGACTTAGGAGCGTGTTCGGAATTTTATTTGAAAGTCCGTAGTTAAATTAGGTTTGAAATGGCTAAAATAGGAATTTAAGATTGGAAGTTTGACGGAGGAGTTGACTTTTTGATATCCGAGTCGGAATCCAGTTTTGAAAATTTTCAAAGCTATGTTATGTCATTTATGACCTGTGTGCAAAATTTGAGGTCAATCGGACTTGATTTGATAGGTTTCGGTACCAAATGAAGAAGTTGAAAATTTTAAGTTTCATTAAGCTTGAATTGGAGGATGATTCGTGGTTTTAGAATTGTTTGATGTGATTTGAGGTTTCGACTAAGTTCGTATGATATTTTAGGACTTGTTGGTATAATTGGTTGAGGTCCCGAGGGGCTCGGGTAAGTTTCGAACGGCTAACAGGTCATTTTTGGCATTTGGAACATTGCTGATAGCTGCTGGAAATTTTCTTCTCATTTCCTTATACGCGATCGCGTGGATTAGGTTGCGATCGCGTAGGCTTAATTTGGCAGCTCAGAATTTGTTCTATGTGATCGCTTGGGCAAGTCCGCGATCGCGTAGGTTGGATTCAGTTGTGCTATGCGAACGCGTGGCTAAGGCTGTGTTCGCGAAGAGGAAATAAAGCAGAAGCTGACCACGCGCTTAATGCTTCGCGATCGCGTGAGGAGGCTCGCGATCGCGTAGGCTTGCGGAGACTGTGCTTCGTGATCGCGTGGGGTTTTCTTGATTGCGTAGGGTTAATGTTTGGGCAGAAAAATTTGTGCTACACGATCGCGTGAGGAAGTTCGCGATCGCGTAGAAGAAATCATTGGGCAGAGAGTTTAAGTTCTGAAAATGGGACTTCCATTTTTTATTTTTAACGATTTGGAGCTCGGATTTAGGCGATTTTTGGGAGCTTTTTAGAGAAAATAACCGGGTAAGTGTTCTTAACTCAATATTGGTTAAATTACCTGAATCCATCACTATTTTTATCATTTAATTGGTGAATTGAGTTGGAAAAGTTTGAAAACCCTCTTGGATAGATTTGAGGATTTGAGGGCCGAATTATTATCGGAATTTAGTGATTTTAGTATGAGTAGACTCGTGGTTGAGTGGATGTTCATATTTCGTAACTTTTGCCAGATTTCGAGACGTGGGTCCCATGGACGAATTTTTAATTAATTTCGGAATTTTTATTGAAAATGTAG
>AWOL01S0042027.1:22438-39634 GCA_000715115.1 Nicotiana otophora | reverse complement strand
AGTTTAGGACTCAAAAGCATAAATTACTTGTGTAAATTGTAGTCTTTACTTAATTAAATTATTTGATATATTTATATATATGTTATGAATTGTTAGATAAAAATATTAAAGGATAGAAATCTCATATGCTTGAATTTCTGCTTAAATTAATTAATTGTTAAGAGAAATTGTTCTTCCTCCCGAATTTATCTTTTAATAAATATACTCTCCTTTCGGAGGTACATAAGAAAACGTCCTCATTTCTTGTGGAGCGGTCCGAATGCCTCGACAGGATAGATGCATCTATGGATAGTGCCGCACGTCCCTCGGCAGTGTACACGACACTCTTGATCGGGTTGTACGTCCTCAACAGAAATCATGCCTAATAATAATAATTACATGATACTTGGACAAATTATTGCAGCTTGTAAAGCTATTTGATAAATTAAAAATTTATTGAAATTGAATTGCAGCTTGTAAGCTATTTGATAAATTGGAAATATATTGAAATTGAATTGCAGCTTGTAAAGCTATTTGATAAATTGGAAGTTTTATTAAAATTGAAAGATTTAATTAATAGATTGGAAATTGTTGCATTTGAAGGATTTTTATTATTTCTGCTAATTGAATAAATTATTGTTAACTCTGTGAATCATGTTGATTTGAATAATTATAATTTATTCCATTTATTATTGATGACCCTTAGTGAGTAACAAAGTCGGTCATCTCGTCTCTACCACTTCGAGATTAGGCTTGATATTTACTGGGTACACGTTGTTTATGTACTCATGCTATACTTGCTGCACTTTTTTATGCAGGACCTGAGGCAAGTACTACTGGGGGACCTATCGTCTTACACCCACGTTATCCAGGGGCATAGTGGTGAGCTGTCTTTCTGAGCCGTTCTGCAGCTACTAGTGTCTCTCTTTGTATTTTTCATTCTGTCTATTTTTATTTCAGATAATATTTGAGGTTTTGTATAATCTACTAGATGCCCATACACTAGTGACACCAGGTCTTGGCACACACATTGGTATAATTTGGTGTCTTATTATTTTTTTCTTGAATTTAGATTTTATCGATATATGTTTAATGTATTAGTTGGCTTGCCTAGCTATAGTGTTGGGTGCCATCACGACCTATAGGTAAAATTAGGTTCTGACAAATAACTTGTTTGATGAAACAGAATTGATAAAAGCTGAACTAGAGGTAAAGTTGGCTGGAATTGATTTATGCTTTGCAGGAACACATTTGAGAAAATGTAACCCTTCTTGAATTTCACCAAGAACCACTGGCCTCTTCATTTAAGGGCCCTGCAATATTGCACCAAGAGAGTAGAAAATTAAATGGCAATTTAATTGAGTGGTGAATTTGTAAAGTGATAGAAGGTTGAATTTGAAATCTAGAACAAAGAGCACATTATGAAGAGTTAGATCTGGTATAATAGTTACACTACCCTTATGAGTGACTTTAAGCTTATGTGAATTTGACAGTTTAACATACAATGTTATAGGTAAAAGAGTAATGTTAAAGAGTAGAGAGGAATCATAGGTCATATGCTCTAAAGCTCCTGAGTCTAGTATCCAGGAGAGAGAATCAGTATGAGAGAAAAGAGAAAAAGAGCAATGATCTAAATGAGGTGTGATAATACCAGCACAGTTGGAAGAGATAGAGGCATCAATGACTTGATCATTCTGTTGTCCTATCTTCACCTCCTGAAGAAGCTGAAACAACTGGGAATACTGCTCTTGTGTGATGATATTTCCTGAGGAAGAGCCTTCCATATTCTGACCTGATTGCATGATGCTTTGCTCAGGTGCAACAGGGGCTGCATTACAGTGAGTTGGAGCGGGAGCCTCGTTCCTCATATTCTTGGTGAACTTAAAATCTGCAGGAAAACCAATCAACCTGTAGCAATTACCAACAACATGATTAGTCATCTTATAATAGGTACAATATTTTCCACCCTTCTCCTTATCAAGATTTTGTTTAAAATTTTCTGCTCCTCTAGTGAAATTCTGAGTGTTGTTGTTTCTCTGATTGACCTTCTAATTGATTGCAAAAAAAGCAGGTTCTCCAAGATGTGTATCAACATGAATTTCCCTCTGCTTCTCATCTTGGATCAAGAGACAATAAGCATGACTAACTGTGGGCAAGAGATCCATCATGCTCCTTACACCAAAGTAGGTCTCATTGAGTCCCATGAGGAATTGAATCAACCTTCCATCCTCATGGGATTTGATGGTCTTAGCCTTTCCAGCACATGTGCATTTGTAAAAGCAATGATTAAAGGTATTGAGAGCATCCAACTCATCCCATATTTTTTTTCACTTTAGTAAAATAGTATGCAATATCAGTAGCAGTTTGTACATCATCACTGAGTTCTTTTTAAAGCTGGTACAACTGAGCACCATTACATTGTTAAATCTAGCATCTAACTCTTTCCATATCTCTCTTGTAGTCATCAAGTACAACACAGACTCAACTATATCTTTTGAAAGTAACTTAAGAATTCAGGAAATAACCATTTCATTACAGCGGCTCCAGGCCTTGTGCTGTGTAGAGTCAGAAGCAGGTTCTGCAGAAGATCCATCTATGAATCTAATCTTGCTCTTCGCAAAGAGAGCAATGATAATTGCCCTACTCCACCTAGCATATCCCTTTTCATCAAAAAGTGAGTTCACCAAAATCATCTCAGGCGAATCACAAGGATGGAGATAATAAGGGTTTGAGGTGTCAATCATGGTGGAAGATGCAAAATCGACAGTAGTTGGAGTTTCTGTAGAGGGGGCAATGGGAAGATATTGAAAGATGAAAAACAATGAGAGAGATGAGCACATATTGCTCTGATACCATGTAGGAATTTAAAAGATTTTGAAAAAAGTTTTCTTTGTATTCCAAAAACTTGCCGATGTTTACACTGTACATGCTTGTTTATATAGAAACGAAAATGCCAGAGAGAGTATTCTCTTCTATAACTACCTATACAGTTGTCCTATTTCTAATTGGCTAATGAATAACTAAATTATATTCTATGCAAAAATAAATGACAAATATATGTATTATCTATTACAGTCAGCTAGCTTCTAGAAGGATCTCCTTTCTTTTGATTTCTGCTGATACAACCCCTTAAGGAGAAAATATTGGGCTTTCTTTTCTCGTTAGATAAAGCCTACTCCGAAAGCCCAAACTTGAATAAAATATCTTTAGGTTTCATTGAATTAGCCCCAAATTGATTTGTTATCAAAGTTCTTCTCTTTTCATTCGAAGAAACCAAGATACGATATTTCCTGTCTTCATCTTTGATTTGAACCAAATTGAGATGAGTTCCATTCTCAACAAATTACGGGTAAACAAGTATTATTTTATTTAATTTTTTGCCTGAAGTCTGGTATTCGGGTGCAGATTTACTGTTAAAATAATAGTGCACTGAACCCATTATCTTTCTATATATAGGTATTTTATGTGCATATATTTTAAAATTGATCCAATATTATCTGTTGGCACACGAGGACTATAAATAGTAAATTTGATTAAATGCTAATTTTACTCTATCAAAGGTGACTGAGACTCTCAAAGTTTAAAACTGAAACCTTTAATTACTAGCACAGATTCAATAAACAACGAGTAAGGATCTGTTTGTGGGACCCATTAGAGTGTGAAATGCGACTCTACATGGGGGGCCCTATCTTGCCTGGAGCTGCCCATATCTTTGGTCCCCACTTACGCACTACATTAGATTTTAGATCCCTTCCATACGCCAATTACTCGGTTTATCTTCTTCTTGGGATTATTTAATGAGAATATTTCGGTAATGTTTAAAGGGACAAAAGGAAAGAATTTTCTATCAAAAGAAGGAAAGGATTTTAATATATTATCGATGCATATCTCATCTTTTGTCCTGTTTTGAAAGATCTCTTTGTCTTGCTCATGTCATTTCTGTTAGGCTAAGAATATCTTTTTTTGAAAAACAATCTCCATATGCAATACACATATATATAATTTATATATAATATATGTATAACAATGTATAATCAATATATAACGACTAAGAAAAGTAAATATTGAATTTGACCGGTTATCCAAACAAGTACGATTACAATATTTATGAAAGGAAAGTATATAAATGTTATTTTATTGTTTTTCATCAAATGATCTGATGATAAAGTTTCAAAAGACCTAACGCGCGATGAAGATTCTTTGTCTCGTCAAAAAGTTCTCACAAGAAAATGATGTTGAATTTTTTTTTCTCGCAAAGATGGAATAACGTTTTGGCTCTAAACAATTGATCTATCCTGGCCCTCTCCCAACTATTCGAAAATATTTAAAAGAATGAAGAGCACAGAACTTTTTTTGGGGTATGGTTAATTAAACAATATGGAAAAGGTGAAGAGAATATATATGTTAGCATTCCTCGATCAATTAATGACTTGAAGTATATATAATAAAAACTGTTACGACATATATAATATTATATAGAAGTTACATGGATTGTAATGGTAAGATGCGAAATTTGCACCCAATGTTAAACTTTTGATCAATTTATATTCTTGTCATTAGCAAATTGCTTATATTTTCCATTGCTATAAATGAAGCTTAAACCTGAAATGGATGAACTCCAGCTGAATGTCTAATTTTTTGAGAAAAAAAAGATCCAATTGTATCTTTAAACTTTTAAATAATGTTTAAAATTATTCTCAGCTTGGAGCTTTGGCAGCAGTCAAAGGCAAAAACAACTACTTTTCCGAAAAGTTGGCGGTACTATTTGATAAAAAATTTATTTAAGGAGCAAAGTTACTCAATGAACAAATCAGAGCCTTTTGCCTAAATAGAATTTTCAATCATATTTGGTTGGTTGGGTTTCACTTCAAAACTAAAACACTAAACAAGAAAAATAATTTAGAAAAAGAAGAGATTGTTGGCTGCATAGTGGGGTCCACTTTTATTTCACCTTTGGGTTTTATGACTATGTCATCTACTACATGGTAATTAGGAAAATAAATTATTCTCAAACAATCCATGCATCAAATTATTATGATTAAGTGGTAAAAGTGAGTGTGAACACATATCAATGACTAATGTTAAACCTTATATGAAAAGTAAATACGGTCATGCATTAAGTGATGGAGTCACCTTATGCTAAGGGTGTGGGTGTCAATTGACGTCTTTTTGCCGAAAATTTACAATATTTTAGATATGTGAAATTTTGTTTGATATATATATATATACTATATGTTGACTCTTTTTATTATGTATGTTTAATTTTTTATATATCGACAACCCTTAGTAAAATTTCTTACTCTACCACTGCATGCATTAATTGTCTTATCACTATTACCACATGCGTAATTTGATCATAAACCTTTTGATACTTTTATAACAAAAAAAAACAAGGATGTTGGGCTTTATTATTTTCCATGAACTTAGCAGAAAAAAAAAGGAGAGGAAATATTCAAAGTTACACTAGTGCAATTCAAATACTAACATTATCTTTGCACCATACAAAGAGAGATATGGTACAATTTGAAATGATTACAGTATTCCACACGGCCACCTATATATAGGATAAGTAAAAATATTTAGCGAAACATGTAAATACTTACTCGCGTTAGATAGGTATTATCGAACCATGATTAAGTAATAAATAATGTATACACATAACAATTGTTATGGATTCATTTACTTGATATAAACAACGGATACAGTTAAAGTTTTTCATGAAACATGCCCAGCAACCTTGAGATGGAGATTGGTGTCATATATCATGATAAATGTTCTCATTATAACGCTACATAATTCATGTCTCAATTATTATTATTTTCCGTTTTATTATGCTCCCCCCACATTGTTTACAAACAAAGTTTACTCTCAATTTACTGCCACGTTGCCTTGTACAATTGTTAAGGTTACAGACGACGCTAGCTGCGGCATATATAGGTGTGGGCAAGTTTGTGCTTGAAGAAAACGAAATGACACAAATATAGTACTCATCATACTCATATCAAAATAACCTTGGCGAATCCGAGAAGAACAAATATACTGTTCTACCTAAAATCAATATTCTGCCACCTTATCCTTGGACATGTGTTCTTCTTCTTCGGTCTTAAGCACTGCTTCCTCATCATACGTTGTAATGGACAATCAGGACATTTCTTTTTCGGCAAGCTTGCTTTTCTTTCATTTCCATTTTAAGTAAAAAATTTGTTAACAATATATATGGGATCGATAGGATATCCCGGTGCACAAAAACATCGTGCATTCACACAAGGTACGAACGAGGAAGGGCCGCACGCCCAAAGAATACGAGGTAAACAGGAAATTTTGTCATAATGAAATCTTGTCATACTTATGATCAATGGCGAAGGTAGGGTTTCTGCTAAAGAGGTTCAAAAAAAAGTTAAAAAATTAAAAGAAACTATGACTAGTGTGAATTGAACTAGCGACCTTAGAAAGGTTCTGAACCCCCTTGACTACTAAGTTATATTTTTGGGTTGTTACGAGGAAATTCAAAATATAATATATAGATACAAAATCAAAATTTTTCTTATATGCATAGTGTAATATCCTGATAAAGAAATCGGGACACCCCTTGCCCCCCTGCTTATGATCATGTTAATTAAAGTGTAAGGTATAGAAAAGCTAAGAAATGCTGAATATATAGGAACTTTATTGCAGTATTGCAATGAAGTGGAGGTTGTTGTTGAATTATATTCCCTTTATCAGTTAAATTATACACTTTCTAATATGTTTGGCAAATGGCAATTAATTAGTCTTAATGGAAATATGATTGGTGGTTGTTGGAGGAAACCTACATAAATAATTTTTGTGACTTTCTTATCCATTAAGATAGCAAATGACGAGCACATGCAATCCACTAAAATGAAAGGACGAACCAATCAAAAGTATATGAATACTTAGCCAAACTTTTCCTCTTTCCCAATATTACCAAATTTAGAACCAAGATTCTTGGAGTAGTGGGAAAATCAATTTGAGCAATACTAGTAACACAATTCGTCATATCCTCAGAAAATCAATCAATTATTGATCCCACACCATTTTCTGTGATTTCGTTTGGATCCAATGCAAATGGCTATTGTATTCTCCCTACTCTATTTCAGAATATTACAGCTTGTTTGGAGGGTCGTTACGCGTTATATCGTACTGTATTGTTATCCCAAAATAATGTTTGTTTTTATTGTTTCATTAAAATTGGTTGTATTGTATTGTTAACTTCATTGTTCCGGAACAACAAAAAGTCTCATTTTTTGAAACAACCGATTTGGTGTGATGGGATTATTTCCTATTTGTTTTTCCAATTATGTCATAACTTATTACTCCGTAATTATGCTTTACCTTTTACATTTTTTTATTTTTTTATTTTAACTCCAAATCTCAAATATATAACCTATTTTGTCTTAGTCCCTTTATTTTTCATAACTTTTACCGCTTCCAACTCCAACGTAAAAGGTATAGGTTTTGCCTTATTTTTGTTTCGTTTTTTCTCCTAATGTGATTTTAACTCCAATTCTAATTACTTTAACTCCAATTCTTTGTTCCTTTGTACTGTCAATTCTCGTTCCTTTCTTTATCATAGTTTTCTATTTTATTCTGATGATAGTTAAAAACATATTTGATGATAAATTAAAGACATATTTGGTGATAAATTAGTAGAAAGGGATTTTATTTAAATTATTTTTATGCGTAATTCTTAATAAATTTAATACTTAAACAATTGAGGGTATTTTAGTAAAGTTATCAGTTACAGTACAATACGATATAGTCAAATCAAACAATAAAATGTTATTTAACAACAACAAATAATACAATCATTCCAAACGTTGTATTCATAACACAATACAATATAATACATTATAAAACGATAGGTAACAACTATCCAAACAAGTTGTTAACTAACAACAAATCTAGTGTAATTAAACAAGTGGGCCTTTGGCGAGCAGACCTAGAAGCTAAGGTTAGGCATAGGTGTGGAGCTAAGTACATGTTCGGCCGAACCTGGTACCTTTAGTTCAAATTTTATATTTTTGTTAAAAATTACTACTAAATATATACAAAATTTTCATTGAGAATCTAATTACTAACATATGATATCATTTTCTTATAATTTAAAACCTATAAATTTTAAATTCTGATTCTATCTCGAAGTACGAGTTTGAATGCGCATAACATTTGAAATGTTAAGGAAAGTTTCAAAATATTCATCTTGATTTTTGCCTTTTAAAATTAACAACCCTCGACTTTTAGCGGTGGACATATGGGGCCATAGTATATGATGAACAATGCCATAGGGATCAGTCAATTTAGTTGACTGGTCAAATATTGGTATCAGTCCAATGAAACATTACTGACACAAAGTAAAATGTGGGGACTACTTGTGGAATGTTTAAAAAACTGAGCCTCTAATTGCAAATTGAAGTAAAATAATGGTATGGAGTACAAACAAAGAAAAGAATCTGCATGCATTTTGCATTCCCATTTCCTCTTTTGAGAAAACATAAAAACAATACTATGCAAAGAATGTGATGTTCAGATAAGGCAGAATGTTCTTAATCAGATTAGGAAATCAAACAAAAGATTTGCTTCGTGCTTTGAGCTTATTGGATTTCTTTTCTTAAAAATGTACCAAAATTCAGTGATTTGTCAAAATTTGAAATTTATAGGTGTAGAATTCTAGCTTTTTTTTTAAAGTTTTTGAATCTAAATTAATCATTTGCATATATTTAATGAATTTAATAATGTAAATATAAATTTTTAACAAAAATTACTGAGTTAAACCAAACTCGTAATCAGGGCTAGCTTCAATTTTGCCAAATATTGGGAATATTGCTTCTTAGAAGTTAGAACTTCTTTTTTATTTGTTTAAGCCGGACATGTGCACCGCAATTGCTTGTGCTTCGTTAAATCTCTGAAGGCAATTTAATTTTTTAAATAAATGGGTGTAAAGTAACACAACAGTAATGTCTTGGAATTCATATCGATTGAACGAAAAATAAGGCATAATAGAAGAAACAGATTTATAATATACAAATATTACATGATGGGAATACTTTTTTAGTGATGTTAGAACTTTTGTTTTAGGTTTTGCGTTTTTCAGAGTCTTTTAATTATATTTGAGATTTATATGTTACTGAAAAAAATAGAGAATATTTTAGAACATTATTATTATTATTATTATTATTATTGTTGTTGTTGTTGTTGTATAATTTAGGTCTAAAGACTTTCTAAACACAACTCATGGACCACTTGAATTGACGAACAACAAAACCCTGAGGACCTTTTTCAGTACAGGTTATGATGAGTGGACATAGAAGTGCCAAATAACTCTATCGATAAAGAGTTGTTTAGATTCATCAGTATGTTATTTTTTAGCGTACCTTTGATCTGTTGAGCGAGAGTCCTTCTACACTAGATATTTTTCACTGTTTATTTATTTGAGTATGTATGAAATAGTAAAAGTATCATCTTTCTCTTTAAAATAAAAAAGACAAGATAAGCCAACCTATAGTAACTTGCGATCTCTTCATAGTCATTTCTATTCAATAGTTCGTTGAAGGAGCAAATCACGGCGGCTTGTTTCAACTAGAAATATTCTCTTATATTCCAACGTTATTTGACAAGCTTGACGTGTAATTGATAGAGCAAAGACATAAATTAATATTGTTTGTGTTCACAACTTCACATCAAAGAAATTTAAACGACATATATAAATCAAAATTAATGATATATATTGATGATTTTACGTATGCCTAAAATAATGTTAACGACAAATGTAAATACACGTACCCATGGGATAAGCATAGTACAAATCAAGTGTCTGACTAGGAAACCGTGACTTTTAAATTTGTCCTAATTATGAAATAGTAATATATTAAGTAAGATATATATTTGTATTTAATACTACTATCATATGTTGGTTGCTTTTTTGTCAAACATAAACATAGAAAAAACAATGTTAGGCCTTTCCTTGACATGTGTTTGACTAATAATTAGTGGTTAGTGAAAATGTCTGCCTCTGTCTTCACTTAATTCGAAAGTTTCAAAAGTAATATATAATACACCTATTTAACGTGTGTAGTGTAATTTCTAGCTAACGATATGTTATTATGTTTTACTAATTAGTGCTGTCTTCATCTCTGGCACAGATGACACAATTTATTACACAAAATATCATGAAACAACTTCCACCTCTGGATGCACGCAATGCAACCAAAGAGTAATTCATTGTTATATAACTTCCTTTTCAATTTCTACAAAAAATATTGTATGAGTAACAGTTAAGAGTGTTTGCATATAGGATAGAGCACAGAATAAGTTTTATCCGTTTCTAAAGTTTAACGCTTTAAATACATTTATTCAGGCGTATATCTTTTGGAGCATATTGTATTATATTAGTTTTAATTTGTTGAATTTTCTTTCGCGAATAAAAATTGCCAATTTGGTAACTTATTTAGCCATTAGAATTCTAAAGTAATTCCAATTTTTACGGAGATTATAAGAAGTTAATTTTTATCAACTACTTCTAAGGGTAAAATCCACCTCATTAAGCTTACGAGCACAGAAATTAATGTACGAGCCTCCAAAAAATCATATGATAAAAACAATTCAATTTTCTAAACAGAAAATACGCAACCCAATATATTTTCTTTAGTTTTCATTTGGTATCTTGGGATCTTGTTAAACTTGGATTGTAGTCGCGTAAGGCACTTTAAGAAGATTTGTGCTCTCAACAATAATTCTTTTTATTTATTTCAAAGACCAAATTTAAGGGTTTAATTAAGGATAATAAAATTATATCCATCCACCAGAATTCTCAATAGGTACATGATACTCTCTCCGTTTCAATTTATGTGAACGTGTTTGACTGGACACGAAGTTTAAAAAACAATAAAGATTTTTAGAATTTCTGGTACTAAAAAAATTAAAAAGGGGTTCAGAGTATTTGTATGATTATAAAAACCTCTCATTAAGGGTAGAATTGAAAGTTTAAGCTAAATTATTTCTAAATTTAAAAAGAAATCATATTTTGGAATGGACCAAAAAAAAAATAAGTTCACATAAATTAAAACGAAGTATATATATTTAGGAGCAATAAATCTTATTTTAAAGTACAAAAAATTCAAATTTCGGAACCGCCCATCAATTCAAAATCAATTTTTTGGAAATGAAATATTTTATGGTCCATAAACCAGAACGCGACGGCAGGCCGCGGAAAAAATAAGCCTTACGACATAGAAGGGGAATGAGACAAGCGTAAGTGGGTAGTCGGCAAAGGTAGGGNAATTCTAAAGTAATTCCAATTTTTACGGAGATTATAAGAAGTTAATTTTTATCAACTACTTCTAGGGGTAAAATCCACCTCATTAAGCTTACGAGCACAGAAATTAATGTACGAGCCTCCAAAAAATCATATGATAAAAACAATTCAATTTTCTAAACAGAAAATACGCAACCCAATATATTTTCTTTAGTTTTCATATGGTATCTTGGGATCTTGTTAAACTAGGATTGTAGTCGCGTAAGGCACTTTAAGAAGATTTGTGCTCTCAACAATAATTTTTTTATTTATTTCAAAGACCAAATTTAAGAGTTTAATTAAGGATAATAAAATTATATCCATCCACCAGAATTCTCAATAGGTACATGATACTCTCTCTGTTTCAATTTATGTGAACGTGTTTGACTGGACACGAATTTTAAGAAAAAATAAAGTTTTTTAGAATTTCTGGTCCTAAAAAAATCAAAAAGGGGTTCAGAGTATTTGTATGATTATAAAAACCTCTCATTAAGGGTAGAATTGAAAGTTTAAGCTAAATTATTTCTAAATTTAGAAAGAAATCATATTTTGAAACGGACCAAAAAAAATAAGTTCACATAAATTAAAACGAAGTATATATATTTAGGAGCAATAAATCTTATTTTAAAGTACAAAAAATTCAAATTTCGGAACCGCCCATCAATTCAAAATCAATTTTTTGGAAATGAAATATTTTATGGTCCATATAAACCAGAACGCGAAGGCAGGCCGCGGAAAAAATAAGCCTTACGACATAGAAGGGGAATGAGACAAGCGTAAGTGGGTAGTCGGCAAAGGTAGGGCCCACCAAATGATTCCAAATGTTCGATTAAGGCACGTGGCACAAAAACGCTGCTAGCTGACGAATAATTCAGTATTACGAGGAGAAGAAACAACACTGTCAAATCAAATCCTGATCGTCAATCATCATCATTAAATTTCTATAGTGGATTTCTGGACCCACCAATTCTCCTTCTTCAAGTAAGGGATAATTCCCCACTTCCAGTAGGCACAGGGACCCACCATACATAAACTAAACTATTTACTGTTCCATGTGATTATTTTCAGTCCTAACGTACAAGATTCGAGAGCTTGACCATTGTTCATATCAAATTATAAAATATCTAAGAGCCCGTTTTGACGTAAGAATTCTTTTATTGTTTTTCTGAAATTGTTTTTTTTTTTTCGTAAATTAGTATTTGGTCATAAAATTTTTATTTTTCACTTGAAAAATAATTTTGAAATTTTTTGAAAATTTAAAAAACTCTAAAAAATTATTTTTCAAAAATATCATTCAGATTCGCTCACAAAAATTCAAAAACAACCCAAAATTATACTGTGTCCAAACACAACTCTAATTTTCAAATATTATTTTCACTTGAAAAAAATTTCACTTTTTTTTTATTTTACATTCTTATGTCCAAACGCCCACTAAGATGTCGCGTGATCAATTAAATGAGTTTAAAATCATGTGATTTTATGTTTATATTTTAATGATGGCAAAAAATACTCGCAAGTGATTTTTCTTATCTATCTAAAATTAAACTGAGCCGAACCATTAATGCAAACGGCGAATAAATAAATTATGGAAATCGATATGACAAATAAGTATTTTTAATTTTTTTATAAAGCAAAAACTGGATGTGACAGGAGTTCCACAGACTCTTGCCGATATGCTTAACAATATATACGTAATTAAATGTCTAAAGTAACAATTTTGTAGCGCGAATTTGATTTAGCCCAACCCAAAAATAAGTACGTAACACCAACAGAAAAAACCTCTCCTATCGATTCAATGGAATTAGACAAATGCACCTCTACTCATCGATTCTGGTAGACAATTTCAACGGAATATGAGTTGCAGACATGGTTCACCTTAATTTACAAGCATCTTATAAATTAAAATAAATCGATTTGACACGTGACAAAGGTTGGTCGAATCACGTGCTACTCGTGATTCTGTCTTCGTCAGTTTCATTAAACAAACCCAACAGGGCTAGAAGTTGAGAAATCAAGCAAAAACGCCATCAGATTTGGTTGAGGTCATTGAAAGACAAACTAATTTTAGTGTGATTGTGGGAATATGGCAATAGGTAATGGCCATTTGGCTGCTAGTAGCTGAGTCTGTTTGGTTTTTAAGTACTGGATTGGCAGTACTGGAATTTGTTGTGTCTTTATTCTGTTTTCTTCCCTTACTGATTCTTGATCAGTGTTCACATTTTTTATTCAAGTTTTACTACATCACTTGGCATCAGTTCTCTTCTTGTTTCATATGTTGGCTAGGGGGAGAGGGGCCCTCAACCCTTTGCTTTCCTGATCTTCTTATCTCCAACTTTTGTTATAGTTTCCTACCTTAGTTGTCCGTACTCATGACTTTGAGGTCACAACTTCCTACGTTTCAATTTAGATGATTTAGTTTGACTCGACATGGAGTTTAATAAAAAAAAAAAGATTTTCAAAATTTGTGGTCTTAAAAGCTTAAGGGGTAAAAGCTTTATGGGTTCATGACATTTGTGTGGTTATAAAAGCTTCTCATTAAGGGTAAAATAGGTAAAATGAAGAGTTTAAAGTTGAATTATTTTTAAATTTAGAAATGTGTCATTTATTTTGCAATAAACTAAAAAGGAAAGTAGCTCATCTAATTTGAAACAGATGGAGTAATATTCATTAAATGAGAAAGCGTATCCTACCAAGATTCCGATCCTATTAGAAGGGAAGAGATTTTTCCTGATAATGTTTGCACTAAATCTTATTAGTTAACTATAATAATTGTTCATGGTTAAGTGACATTAAGAAAAGTTTTTGGTGTAATAACAAAGGTCGCTCAAAAAGTAGGTTCGAACCTACGTATTACATTCTTGATTTTGAATGTCTAGAATGTTAAAAATTTCTGAATCTGCCATTACATTATCCTTGCGTAGTATGCTGTAATTTGAATAATATTTATAATATTAAAGGCGAAATATGCTAGGTTTATTGGTATGGAATATGGCAGCTTTGTGCAAGCTTCCGTGGAACCTATGTCTAAAGTAAAATAAACTATGGGTTATATGGGTATACACCTATTATGGAAAAGGGAGAACAGTTTAGGGTTTGGAAGTCAATCAAGCTTCTTGGATCCTTAGAAAGTTGTTGAATACTAGACAATATATGGAGTTGGCACCGGGGTGGAGCTAGAAGCCGACATATGTGTTTACCCAAAAAATCGGATAACAATTGAATTTATACATGGTTTTAAGGATACATGATCTAATTTGATACAAAGTGAGAGATTAGATTTAATATGGAAGAATAAGTAGAAAAATAAATACAAACAATGCAGCTTGAACAACTTAAGCCTCCCAAGGTTAATTTCCTTCGAATTTAGATGTAATATTATTGAAGCCAGAATAATATGAACAAAACTGAAAAAATGGTATCTTGTTCTCTTAAGTATGTTACAATATCTCAAGACTTACTCCATTCTCCTTTATATATACAGGGAGATGAGACCTTTAAGACATTATTTTATAGGAAATCATGTAGACCGTTGGCTCCCTTTTTGACTTAATCCCGTAATTTCCGTCATAATGATTGGTCAATGGAGAGAATCACGGATACTTGTCGTGTGAGTGAGTAAATGTTTTCTTCGAGGCCGTTAGAAGCGGGGTCGTTCGTGCCCCCGATAAGCTCGAGGGCAAATCTAATGGTCTTGTTCGAACTTCGATCCTCGATATCGACCTCAGTTATATTGGTACCTTCGATCTCTTATGCCAAGCCTTGACCCATTGTTCCGGATGCCTCGATCGAGCATTGAGCTCAGTTCTACCCGTATACAGATAGTCCCCTTATTTTTTAGAGAATAAACGATTAAAAACGATACGAACCCTCGGTCCTTACTTAGATAAATCATGACGACGGGTACATGACGTAAGTGATAAGAATAGTGGAAACGTCCCATCAGTCTGGTCTTTGAGGCATTAAATATATGTCAGTTGACGGTCGGCTACCTCGGGATACGAACCGCCGCTTGAGGAACCTATAAATACCCTTTAATCCGTTTGTTAGAACTTTTACGATCAAATCCTTCTTGCGTTCTATGGACTTCATCTTCTGATTTTCTCAAAGTTCCCCCTTATCAACAATCTCTTTCCTTCATAAAAATGGTAAAAACTTCAAAGTCTGTTCCCCAAAAAGAAACACCTTCCTCTTCAAGACCTTCTGAAAATACTTCTAACGTTGTTACTGAGGAACCTTCTCAAAGATCATATATTCCTACTGGGTGCCCTACTGTGGCTGACTTCAAGGTTGAGAATATACATATGGTTCCGGGTCGATGTGAACCGGTCTCGAGGTACATGTGTACGATTTCCAATAGCATCCTCGATAAAGTTAAAGAGGACTGCAACTGGGTAGACAAACTCATAATGGTTCCTACCTCTGAAGAATCAATCACCACCTACGTGGAGGGTTTCTTAAGTGTTTACACTTACCCTTTCATATTGGGTCCTCTAGACCCGGTTATCATAGCTTTTTGCAAAAGGTATGACGTGACGCTCGGGCAGGTACATCCTTCATTTTGGAGGATCGTTATTCTGCTTCGATTCTTTATGAGAAAGGTCGAGGGATGTCCATTCACCATTGATCATATCATGCGCCTGAATAGCCCTCGACTTTACTGAGGAGGGTTAATTAAGCTTGCACACCAAGCCACCAAGACCTTATTCTCGAGTATTGACGAGGATCGCGACCGGGGCTAGCTAGGTTGATTTGTTCGAGTGAGGACATGCCATTTCCCGAGAAATGGAACATGAAACATAAGTTTAACTTTTCCTTCGGCGTTCTTTTTTATTACTTTTCATTCAGTTGATTTCTCATTGATGTTATTTAATGCAGTTGTCGCCCAAATGTCGAACCCCGTTCCTGAACTTAAAGAGTGAGTCGAGGGCATTGTGACACAAAGACCTTATTCTGAATGCTTATAGCGTGGGTTCGCGAAGGGCCGATGGGAGGCAGGTAATCATGGTAAGGGTTTTTCCCTAATAATACATCTGATTTTTACATCATCAGTCTCTAATCCATTATATTTCCATTTTGCAGGTTTACCAAAGGACATCGAGATGAGGCCTCCATCGGCTGATGACGATGTACACACTAATCTCCCTTTTTCGAAATAGGGTAAAGAGAATAAAAAAAGGAATGCTTCGAGCCCCCCGGCCCCTGAAAGGAAAAGGCCGAGCAAACGATCTTTGCCCAAACCTAAAAATAACCAGTGCTCGAGAACTTCCATTGGACTCACTCAATCGTTTGAGGGATGAGTCCGAGGAAGAAGAAGATTCTAAGTTAGTAGCCCACGTGAGAAGCGGCTCTGAAATGCCTCGAGTCGTGGAGGTCGTAGAAGAAATAGTCTCTGATGTCTCCGAGAGGGTCAAGATTATTTTGGCCCGAGCTAGTGAGATCGAAAAAGAAAATGTGACCGGCACATCGCGGTCAGAAGATAACGTACCCAAAGAGGTGCTTGGGGTGATTGACCTTTCTGAGTCGCCTTCGTTTACAACTTCTATGATAAACGAGGCCCAGACATTTAAAGGTAACCACGATGAAGGGGCCCAAGGAGTAGCCAATTCTTTCCATAATTGTTTCGACGGCCTAGACTCCATTGCTTCAGAGGATGTTACCGGTTTGGGTGACTTACCGGTATCAAAAAAGGCACCGTCCTCGAAAGCCAGCGATCTTTCTTTAAGCCCACGATTAGTGAACCAGTTCCGAGCTCCGAGTGTTGATCCTACTCGAAGGCGAGCAATTTACATGTCTATCCCGGAGGACGCCCGGGTTCTTTCTACCCCGGTGGGGATTGCCAGTTATCTTTGGTGCTTGGTGACCGAAGAGGATCAAACAAAAATGAACGAGGTAGAGGCGCCCTGCCT